>OLMO02000302.1:5542572-5552767 GCA_900291935.2 Cassiopea xamachana | reverse complement strand
TACAAAGCATAACAAAGAAAAAGAAGATAAATGTAACATAATGCTAGGCTGCTAATAAGTTTGGATTTGACCAATCTTGTCCTCTTCGGCGAAATATATAAGAAGTGGATGTGATGGCGATGGTGGATATCTTCCTTTGAATGTAAGTCAAATGTTGGTCATCTAAAGAAAGCTCTTTAAGCATAGCAGTAAAGTCAACAGAATGTGCAGAAAATACCCCTAGTGCGCTTATAGAAAGGTTAACAAATTTAACGTCATTGTAATGATGCCGTAGTGTCCTGGTCAGGTCCTGATATTTCCTGTCTTTACGAGCTATGTTATTAGTAAGATTAGTTTCATAACCAAAAGTAAGCTCCAGAATATATAAACAATTATTATGGAATTCTAAGAGTAGGTCTGGCCTTAGGCCTCCAGTAATTACTGAGGGACTCACAAATCCTGGGAGATCAAAAAATAATAATGCCCCTTCGATGGTCTGGAGGGTGGACACAATACAATGAAGTACCGAGTTGTGGCGCTAAGTGTAGCGACCTTCATTAAGGTAAGTGCTGCACCCGGCCACAATATGAAGGAGGGATTCCGGCATCAAGCAATGTATTATTGATGTTTCTGACAGTGAAATTGAATATATTTTTTGGCAAATTTGACTGGGCAGAAGACCAGATGGAGTTAAATTTTGGCAAAGGATGTGATGTAGCAGAAGAGAAAGAGTTCTAAGAAACTAAGTGAGATTGTAATCTATCTTCCTGATTAGAACAAAAGCTTTAAGTACCTGCTTGGTGTCCTTATAACTATCATACTGCAAGTTTGTGGAGATACAGGTTGATTTCCACAGAATCTGGATATCTTGGTTAGGTGAAGATTTCAGGACATTTTGAGCAACAATTTGACACTGTACAAACTTAGTAGGTGGATGATATATATTTAGACCAAACTTAGTTTTAGTAAGGAAGACATTACTGAGGGTTCGATAGATAGGAATTTCAAGTCAACTACGAATATAAGATGCGACCATATTGTCTAGGCTATCTGAAACCCATGTTTTTGAAAGGTTGGCTACATTAAATGCCAAGACATTTTAGAAAGCAAATGACGACTGTATAATAAGGTCTTATACTTTGAATGCTAATGTAAGACATCAATCTGACTTATGAGCTTATGTAGTTCTGCGGTTAACTTCGATTATGCATTGAGTTAGTCATGCCAAAGTGAAATTATCTACCAAGGTATTAAAAAGATTCCCCGTTGTCAACGCAGGGTATCAACTGATTGCTTATCAAAACTTTGGTTGATATTGGATAGATTTTGTTGCTGCTTTCTTTATGCTAAACGTAATGCATTTGTCTACTTGAATAATCATATCAGCTCATTGGCACCAGAGCGTGAAACAATTTAAAAGAATTTGGTCTTCACTTTCTTGTCCACTAATTACTGCTGCATTGTCAGGTAACCTGAAACCAATGAATTGGCCTAAGAGAGAAGAGAGTGCCATTAACTATACTTTTATTATAGAAACCACACTGGTGAAATTTATCTGATTTAATGTGTTGAATAAAGGTGTTAAAACATTGGTTAAAGAGAAGGGAGCTCAAGCAATCACCCTGAAGAACGCCAAAACTTACAGTAATGAAAGGCATATGAAAATCATATGTTAGGATTGATGTTTTTAATTCAGTATGTAGACTTTGAATGAGGTATCTAATGTGCTCGGGTATATTATAGTAATTTAGGACTTCTTGGATAAGGTTATGATGAACTTCCCAAAAAGCATTTCTGAGATCAAGGAGAGTAATTACTAAAGAGTGCTGTTTCAACCTTGCCTGATTTATGACTCCCACCATTTGTGCCGTATGCTCTAATGTACCTGATAGTTTAGGAGAGAATCCCTTTTGAATAGCGTGCCCAATAAAGTTGATTTCAGCATGGAATTTGACGATGGAATTTCTGAGGCGTGACGTGAATATTTTAAATGGTACACATTCCAGAGTGATGGGACGGAAATTTTGTGGATCGTTTTTGACCCTTTTTTACGCACAAGTACAGTACATACACTTTTCCATGCCGATGGAACAGTACTTGAAGACCAGACAATAGAGATCAGTTGAGTTAGATAAGATTGTAAGAAAGGACGGTGCTTAAAAGAAATCATCGATGCATGATCCAGAGGACACAGAGATGTCACAGCTTTCAAACTACGAATAATCCTAGTTATTTACTGATAGGAGGGAGGGTCAAGATTAAATGGAACATGCCGTGTAGCTAGAGAAGGGATCCAAGAAGGAATACTGAAACTCTTATTAGGGGACCTTACTGAGAAGTACTCCTTAAAAAAGGGCAAACAATTAGCTTTAGTAAAAGATGGAAGAACACTGGGCTCATATGTAATAACATTTTCGACGTACGCCCAAAAATTTTTCTAAATGTAGTTGTCATGATTATGGCAATCAACCTCTGGTTTATTGCAGAGAAGGCTACGAAACTTACGTGCAACAAATCTAATCTCCCTAATATCACCATCGTTAAGCATCACCTTCTTTAATTACCTCTTTAGGTCTTTTAATGTATACGGGTAGTATTTGTTCCGTAGAGTTATGTCACCACCTTTGTCCACTTCACCACAGGTGATGCTGAAATATTCAAAAATGATGCTGTTCCTTCTTTCAATATTTGAATTCAAATCCGCTGTTTTGATTGAGTAATTTGAAAAAACCGTTTTGACATGCTCGTTGGCAAGAGATCAGTCTGTGCTTGATCTTGGCAGTTCTACTCCATGCTTTAATAATACAGTTTCTTCACTGATTTGCAAAATAACAGTTTGATTTCATAAAGTTTCATTCTCTGCAACTATTTCTTTACACTTGGAACTCTCCAGAACATCCTTTCGTACCATATCGCTTAAATTATCGTCAAGATCATTGAACACTCAGCAGCTGCGCTGATGCATTTTTAGGCTTTGAACTCCCTTGCAGAGTTTCCATCAGAAACATGTAATTTAAGCGCAGTTTTCGACAATTGTTTATTTCTCGACAGGTAAGTGGCCACGTGTTTGAAGAATGTCCGAGTCACTATTGTTTAAGCAACTTTTGCAGCGCCATGAATGGCAGTCTAATGATACGAAGTCTTTTCCACAAAACGAATAGGATAGCAAAACCTAACAAAATAACTTGCAAACCAATACTGACCATGTTTCAAAGAACAAAATAACAAAGACATGCACAGAAAGGCATCCAAGCGAATAATAATAATAACAAATTATTTAAACTGTATATATTGCTAATTCTGTAAATGCAACTTTCACTTACTACAAGGTAATTTGTATTTGGCTGGCTTACAAATAAAAAGGACAAAATAAATACAGTCAATACAAAATCGATACCCAGCAACTGAATACAAAGCTATTAATAGCATAAGAGTTCCGGGTTAGACCATGGATTATTCCTCATACAAAATATGTAGTTTGTTGAGCGGATAATTATAGTAGATATCTAAGAAATAATGAAGATTAGATCACCATTGTTAATACCTCTTTCCATGCCAAGTATAGCAAATGAGTCAAAGGAATTTCCAAATATGCCAAGACAGCTAATGGAGAGATTAATAAATTTTACCTGTTTATAATCATTGGCAAAGATCAGTAAGAAGGGTCGATATTTTAGTTCTTTACAACGAGCATTATTGTTTAAATTTGTTTCAAAGTCCACAGTTAATTCTATAATATACAGGATATTGTCGGCTGCACCAGTAATGGTAAAGGGAGAGAGATAGCCAGGAAGATTTGCAACTATTTTAGCAGACATTATGGATTGTAATGTTTGAGCCATAAAACTTAACGCTGAGTTACCCCACCAGGTATAATGCCCTTGATCGAGATGTCTTGCAGCCTGAAACAATATGCAAACTGAAATCTTCTGATTCACCTTGCCGCTTGATCTGCTTTCAACTATTCCTTTTAAGCGTTGCCCATTCTTACGAACATATCTCACTGACATCATTTGATCCGTCTGGTCTTCCAGGGAAATCATATTAGAATGGAAAAAGCATGTACCATTCTCATTCATAAGAGAGGTGACACAGCTGATCCTGCCAACTTTCGGCCAGTCACTCTAGAGTCTGTACCTTTGAAAATCTCCATATCCTGTCTTCGGAACTCATTACATCAATTTCTTCTAGAAAATAATTATATTGAAAGTAAAATTCAGAAGGGCTTTACTCCAAAGATCTCTGGCACTCTTGAACATACATCCCAAATGATATCTTATTACAACACTGCTAGACCTCAAAAATGCATCTGGGGAAGTTCATCACAATCTCATTTTTGAAGTCCGTAAGTATCACCATATACTCAACCATATACGGAACCTCATTAGAAACCTTTACAATGACTTTCATACTTCTATTATCACATCGCAGTTCAAATCTCCGTTTCCTCATGTAGGCTGGGGGGTTCTTCAAGGCGACTGCCTTAGCCCCCTATTGCTTAATCTTTGTCTTAACACTTTCATTCAGCATATCAAAGAAGAAAATGTAGCCAATTTGGCATTTCCACAAGTTATGATCCTGGTTCTTCTTTTGTCCCTATACACTGGTTTCAGTTTGCTGACGATGCTACCGTGATCGCTTCAATTCCAACCAAAGCCGAAAATAGCTGGTGACCTTGTCCCTGGTGTGAAAACTGGTGATTCTTTTTGCTACCTTGGACGCTATTTCGATTTCAAGATGCCAAATGCTACTCATAAATCTGAATTGTGTGACACACTTCCATCCTCACTAAAATCGACTTTATTCCTCTTCATCCGACAAACAACATTTCCCTTTATAATAGGTATCTACTCTCTAAACTCTTGGCACTTCACTGTTGCCTCTCTTCTTAAAACTTGGGTAGTTGACCATATAGACAAAGCCAGGGTGTTAACTAGCGTCCTCAGTAGCCGCTACCCGGCTACTTCCCAATTCACTAATTCCTCGAATTTCCCAAAATGAAAACAAATTAATGGTAAACGCACGTTTTCTGCGGGGAACCCACCTCTCAAATATTACAAAACAGCCGACCGTCTCGGCAAAAATAACATTATTTTCAAGCGAATAATGACAACGAAACACAGATGTGGTGAATTCTTTTCCACTCACGTTTCACCAACGCTGCCTCATTGCAATAATCCAAGCAAACGTTTTTTCTCGGCAGTCAAAAACCAGCGCTTACAAACAATCGCTCGCCAGAAAGAAAATTCACCATCACTGGGCAAAAACACCTGCCATGGAAACCCATCCTCTGCTTACAGGGCCCCCTCAGACTCCCGAACTGCACTGCGCAAGGAGCGCTAGGAAGTCGCGCTTCGTGCGCCTCGCATAAATTTCCGTAAATTTCCCAAAATGGTATGACCAGCCAAATGTGACCAAATCCTAGTTAACGCCCTGAATGCTGTAGCAAAATATATTCGTAAATCGCTAGACCTTTCAATCTCTGCTACACAAAGCAACATTTTCCTTCCACAAAACAAATTCAGCTTAAATATCCATCTTCCTTTCACTACATTCATTCAGTGTCAGACTGTTCTACGAAATGCACTCAAAGCTCGCAAAATGAAGAGATAAAGAAGATGTGGAAATCTACTTCAAATCATACTGATATTCAATATCATGTGTATAGGACGACGAAAGAGGCTCTGAAAGTCATACAGAATGAACAAGAAGACCGTCTTAAAAATCATCTAATATCTCAAGGCTCATTCTTTTCCAATATGGTCGAAACTTTATCTTCAGTGAACTGTCTGGTTTTTAGCTCAGTGAAGTCTGCATAAGGATATCTTTAACTTTACTATTTGCTACGTAAATAATTCTCTTCCAACTCGAAAAAATCTTGTTAAATGAGGAATGTCACAAACTTCCAATTATTCATTCTGTTTACTGACTGAAACTCTCCTCCATATCGTTTCAGGTTGCAAAGCCTACTTAGAACATGGCAGATACAATTGGTGCTATGATTCTATCCTTAATTTTCTTGCGATAGCATTCCAGTCCGTTTGTAATTCTATCATTTATGTTGAACTTCCTGGCTCTATAAGCCCCTCTGCTATAACTGGAGACAATCTTCGTCTTGATCTACTTCTAGATCTCCCTAATAATTGACTCTATATTCTTGAACTCACAGTAGGATTTAAGTCAAACATAAGGAAAAAGTCTCACTGGAAACATACAAAGTATTACGACTTAGTTAGGCCACAGGAACATCTCTTCTCTGAAGTAAGGTATATAACTTATCAATCAGCACTCTGGGGGTACTCGATCAACTCTCATTGGCATTCCTGGACATGCTTAAGCATCTCCAGCACCAAGAACTACATACTTCGAAAGATCACCACTATTGCCATCCGAACCACATTCTACATTTTCTGTAATAGGAACAAAGATTGGAACAATCCTGGACTACTAATATTATACCAAATTTATCAATTTTTTGTATTTCTTCTATATTTTAGTTTAAATTGCAGCTCTACAAGAAGTCACCTTTATACTACCTTTATAAGCTAGGTCTACAGTTGTACTGTAATTTTATATTGATTTTATTTTCAATATTATACCTTTTATAATAATTATTAATACCTCTTTCAGTCGGCATTTGTGAATGTAGTTGTAAATGAATCAACAGTAATTGACATAGTCAAGTTGATGAGCACAACTATCTACAATTATTTCAAGGAAGCTTGTGGCACCGTAGGGAGCTGTGAAAAGGAACTGGAAAATAAGTACAAGGACTGTCTCGCTAAGGAATTAGCAGCTCAAATATTTGATATCTTCTAACACTCCTATCTCTGAACTTAAATTCGTATCTTCCCGCCTTCGCAAACAGCTCAAACGTCAAGTACCTGTCCATCATAATTCAAATATCACCAATCACGACAGGTTCATATCTGGCATTTCTGGAATTATGGCGAGCACTATCAGCAGAGCACGCAGTCACTCCTTCCTTCTTTTCCTGATACAAGATGTACTGAGTACTTCTGTACGACATTTTCAGCTCCAAATTCCAACAAATTATTTCCTATTCCTTCTTGGATTCCAAAATTTAGCGAACCCGCTTATCCATTTGACATGAAACCCCTGTTGTATTAGACAATAATGTCAATCATACGACAAATGAAAGCGTCTACTTCCCTTTGTCCTCTTGACAAGATATCTATCAACTGTTTTAAGCATTGTCCATATCTACGATCCTTTCTCACTGAAATCATCCATATTATTTGGCTTTCTGGTAAAGCTCCTCCGGAATCGAAAAACGCAGCAACAATACTTATCCATAAGGAATTTCAACACACAATCCTGCAAATTTCAAACTAATACTATTAGAATCCGTTCCCTTGAAGATACTTATATCATGTATATGAAATTCAATGTTCAATTTTCTGAAGCAAAATAATTCTATTGAACATCAGATTCAGAATGGTTTCACTTCAAATATTTCTGGGGCAATAGAACACACATCCATTATGAGCCATGTAATGCGAAAAGCTCGAATAAAACAATGGTCTCTCGTAATAACCCTACTAGATCTTAAAAACGTGTTTGGTGAGTTTCATTATAATTTAATTAGATCTGTACTATCGTACCATCACATACCTTCCCATGTAAGGGCCCTGAGCTCCACCTTATATTTGGATTTCAAAACTTCCATTATCAAAGAAGAATTTCAAATCCCTGCTATATCTGTTCACCAAGGTGTCCTTCAGGGAGATGGCCTGAGCGCTCTTCTTTTTAATCTTTGCTTCAACACATTTATTCAGTTTATCAAAGCTGAGAAATACTAACATCTTGGTTTCTCTGTCCGCGATGGAAGTGATTGCGTGTTTCAACTAGTGCATTGGTTTCAGTTTGCTGATGATGCAGCTGTTATTACTAGCGGAGAAAAAGAGAACCAAATCCTACTTAATTGCTTTACAAGGTTGTGCCAATGGGCAAACATTGTTAAAAGGGTTTATAATTGTGTCACTTTTGGTGTTACGAAATATTCAGCAAGATCAATTAAGTTTCAACCAAAACTTCTAATTGATAAGCAACTTGTTCCTCCTGTCAAAACTGGTGAAATCTTTTACATACCTTGGCCGCTACTTTGATTTTGCCATGAATGATGAACTGCACATGTCTAAACTACTTTCTCTCTTCTCCATTTTCATGAAAGGAATCAACGATTTGCCTCTTCATCCTAAACATAAGCTTTTAGTCAATCACAGAGATGTATTATCCAAAGTTGCATGGCAATTCCCCGTTGCAGATCTGCCTAGAACTTGGGTTGCAGAAAATCTTGACAATCTTGTATCCAGATATATTCGCAGTTGGCTTGACTTTCTTGTCAGCGCAACATTGACAAGTTTAGTTCTAACTAAATATCAGTTTGGTATAAATCTCCCAAATCTTTATGTTAAATTCACTCATTGCCAAACTGTCTCTCGTAATATAGTGCGATCTTCCCCTAATGTCAATGTTCTCTGGAAATATGCTAGTACTGGACCGAACTTGCAATATGACATTTATCACAAGGTACCTAACATCGACTCTTGTTGGATCATTCACTCACAAAATTAAATGTAATTTGCCTTGGGGTACAGAGCAATCTATCAGCAAACATCTACAACTTTACCATAAAATACCTTAGTAATACACTACCTACTCGCAAACATCGTTGTCTTTGGAAGGTAAGACAATCGTCTGAATGCCAAGTTTTTTCTTCTTCCTAAAAACTTTACTTCATGTTGTAGCGGGTTGCAAAGTTTACCTTGAACAAGGTCTGTACACTTGGCGGCACAACTCTGTCCTAAATTTTCCTGCCACATCATTGACGCTAGCTGAAGGATTTTCACTGCATGTGGATATTCCAGGTATCCCTTCACCCTCAATCATTAACAATGAAGATTTATGTCCTGACCTACTTTTGAAAACTAAGGACAACTGGCTTTACATTTTGGAACTACTGATAGGCTTCGAAACAAGCCTAAACAACAATGAAGAAAGAAAGTACTTAAAACATTAGATGCTAGTCTTAGATCTGATAAGTCAGTACAAATCTGTCACCTTCGTAAATCTCTCAATGAGCTCTCTTGGGATCTATGCTAACTGATGTCTTTCATTTCTTAAAATGTGTGATTCCCTCTCTACCGATAACCAGCACAAACGTTTTCTCATTGCTAAACTATCTACAATTTCAATTCGAACAACCTACTACATCTTCTGCTGCAGAGAAAAACCATGGAACAACCTGGATCTACCTTACTTTGAGCATTTTTGTTTATTTTTTTTATTTTGTCTTATATACAACAATTGATATTTACATTTTTGTATGTTTTTTAACTCAGGCTAGCCACTTACAAATTACCTTGTAATAGTGAGGTTTGTAATTGTACCTTAATTGAATGACATATGATTGTTTCCATATAGGTAGATATTTTGAGTAGGATATGTCAAACACTGTCCATAAATGAAAACTCTCTCACACAGTTACCGATATTACGTACAAGATAGATCTCTTACCTTAACATCCATATAATCGCTATCTTTTGCCTAAAACATCATGATTTCTTACTGTTGCAGACCTTACAAAAACATGGGCATCTGAAAACCTTGATAACCTGGTCGCCAAATATTTTTGTTCATGGTTAGACCTTCCAATATCAGATACACTGAGCAATATCTTTCTTCTTCATAAGAAGTTTAGGCTAAACGTCCATCCTCTATAGGTTAAGTATGCATAATGCAAAACCACTCTTCACAATTTATTAAAATCTTCACCGAATGATGCCATGCACAACTTCTGGAAGGAGACGAGTGCTTCGACCAATATTCAATAAAACCAGTACAAAATCACACAAAATGTTTTGAAATCCTTTGACTCACAACAAGAAGACAGACTCAAAGATCAAGTTTTTGTCGTGAACGATTCTAATCATAAATGTGGCGTTAATTCGAACACCTTATATGACGTTAATTCGAACACCTTAATTAAAAAAGATACATTTGAGTTCGATTGATAGAGACTTTTCTGAAGGTTGGTTTTTAGAGTTAATTATGTTAGTTAAGTTGATGAGACAAGGAGAATTAGTGGGGAGCGAATTAGGAATATACACCAAGCCAAGATATGAATGCCGCAACATCTGGTAGCAGAGGGTAGTTGGAAATCTTGGCTTGTGAGAGGAGTTACGATCAGTTA
>OLMO02000302.1:5505618-5532808 GCA_900291935.2 Cassiopea xamachana | reverse complement strand
TGGAATGGGCCTAGCCATGGAAGGGGACTAAATGGAAAGACTTTCACAGAACGTATATTCCAAAGTTGAACGAGGGACTTGAGTTATTAAAATATCTCAAGGAATAATCCCACAGCATCCTCACGACTCGGAATGTCATTCTTGTTCAAGCGAATTTCAGACAGCGATTCATCTTCATTCACGATAGCGAAAGTTCAGTAAAAGAAGGCACTGGCTTTCGAGGGATATAGTACTAGCTTCGTGTTTATCTTCTGAGTACGATAGGTTACTATAGTATCCTACAATTCACTAAACCATTTGAATATGGACGCAGATCTATTGGTTTCAATAAATCCCGGGGTCTTTTTGAAGGCGGAGATATCTAAACACATACATTTGCAGTACGAGTACGAGTACGAGTATCAAGCTACGGCCACCTTGTTGGTGCCATTGTGGATTGCCATGCTCGCCCATAGTCACCTGACCTAGTGAGCCTTCTAGTCATACTACTTTTATGATACGGAATCATATATGAACCGACCTTTATAACTTGGTGAAAAGCAGGGGATACTTTCCAGGGTTGCCACTACTGTTTCACGAAGATGTCTCTGACTTTCCCTGACATTTTCAGCGAAATGCTGCTCATTTTCCTAAGATTTTTTCCCAATAATTTTATAACTCTTAATGACAATTTTGTTATTTCATTGCACAGATATGGGGCTTCGGTCAGTCCTTGAACGTATTTATCTATATTTTGGCTGTTCCAAATTCTGGCTTCATGACAAAACAGAACTGTGCTTCCTAATGACTGCATAGAAAAATGATGCTATTTTAAAGGATACAATTTGGCGACTATCACATTAAACTGGATGTCTGATTGAGTATAGAAGAAGTAACAACTCTCAAATGAATAAAACAAACAATTTCAAACTTCCCTCAATTTCACTGGCTTTTTAGAAAATCTTTCTTTCTTCCTGACTTCCCTTGATAAAAAACAAAATTCAATAAGATGCCCTGAATTGGTGGCAACCATGATTTTGTGAAGCTCCGTATGGATTTTAACTGTGTAAAGTGATGAGTTGCTACAAATTGACTCTTGCCTTTTCAATTCCTTTTGAATTTTGGCAATTCATGGATTTATCGCACAGTTTCAAGCAATCTTGAGAGTTTCTGTGGCGCAAATCTGTAAACTATAACTGAAATACGGGAGTACTCATTATTTAATGAGCGGTTGGTAACGAAGAGAAATAATTTCCTGTCCAAAGAACATTACACTGTCAGAAAACTTTCTTCACCAAACCAATTTCTCTTCCGTATCAATCCTAAAGTAATAATGAACAATCCTTATAACTATCGAATTTTGTGAAAGTAGGAGCTGTGGTAGCGGTGACATAACTGACATGTATCCTTGGAAACTTGAGCTTTAGGTGAACTCCAATAAAAAATTGAAGAACCCGCTGATTTCCGTCAGGACGGACTGACTACGGTGATTGTTCAATATGGTGCCTAAGCACGTAGTTCCATTTTTCGTTGATCAACCGCTTCCCCAGTAATGTGTTTTGCTTCTATGTACAACTTATAACTTTAATAACTATGTCAATAAAGGATACAGGAAAGTGGGCATTGACCAGCTTTCAACTTAGGCCTGTCCTATACTGTAAAAAAACTGCTCAAGGTGGCCAACAGCAAAATGAAATATTTTTCCAGGGATTTTCAGGGGATCTTCTGCCAAATTTCCAGGGTTTTCCAGGGGATTTTTTGCTTTTACCTATCCACATTCAATTCTGCATTTTACTTTCAATTTTGTTTCCGTTGTTGGAAAGCCAGGCTTCTTGCCACACAACACACGTAGGGTTCATACACGTTTATAAGGACATAATTCCCAGACTTTCCCTGACTTTCTGGGTAAAACTGACACTTTCTTCCCTGACCCAGGTTGCAAAAAGACCATGTTTTCTATAACCCTAATGAGAAAGTACCAAATCATATAACCAGTTGCACTGACGGGCAACAGACGTAGAAATCCAGCTAAAAGCTTGATGCTTTTACATGTAAAATATTTCCGCCAATAAATTAAAATGTATCTTCCCTGTTTCCAAAGGTACCATATTGGGAAATGGAGTCTGGGGGCTGGCCCCCAGAAAATTTTGTTGAGGTAATGCCCCTTAGGATGTCGGAACACATCCTTTTGCAGAACAGAATGTCTTTATTATCATCATTAATCTTCAAAGGCTGAGCTCCATTGCTAGAATCACAAAATCTCATCTCATGCAGAGACAGACTTTGAGATGAATATTGGTGGTGGGGGGAGGGGTGCAGGCAGCTTAAGTTTTGAAATTTACTGGCTGGTTCGAACAGTGGCAGCGGCCTGTTCTTTCTGGGAATGGATGCCCAACATGTTCTTTATCAGAAAACAAATGGGAAATACCCTAATTGAAGTTAACACTAATCTTAAATAAAACCGCATGGACAATTCTAAAGACTATAAGGTAAGAGTTGCAAGCAAAGAAGGAAAGAGGCATCCAATACACGAGCGGAGCGAGCGAAAAAATTTTTGAGGTCACACCCTCTAAACTGTCGGAAAACGTTCTTTTAGCATGTAGGACAAGAGTTATTCTCATGATTGATCTCTAGTCAGAGAATGAATGAATGACCTCCTCTGAATCCTTTTTTAATTTGGTGGTTCAGTACACTACACCCTATCTCTGCTGATGCCTCTTCATTTCCAGAAGTTTCGTGAAAAGTACCTCTTTTGTATGCATCAGAGCAACATTGACAGGTTTGGAATTCAAGCTTGGAAATGAATTTCTTTTCAAAAGGCCGGATAAATTTGATTTTACATTCATAGAGGTTTCCCTGTTTTATTCAACAATAAACAGAATTGTAAAGAGGTTTGTCATATCCGTTTTGCAAGATTCAAGATCGATTACGGGACCAGAGGCTCTCCTTCAATGAGCATATTGCATGGTGAATTTACTTGGCACTGCAGTTCGGTACCCTAGTTGCAGAGAATGTTACAAGTAATGTTGAAATATACTTTGAGACACGAGGAAATATAACGATAAAATTCTTATTGCAGCTGCTCTTGAAATGGCCTCACACCTAACTCCATTTCCTCGTCTAGTTGACATCTGCTTAGTGCCCTTCCTCTTTCGGTTATGGCTATTCATAGTACTGTTTATGGGCTTCAGAGCGCTTTTTCCTTCCCTGGCGCACCTTCACGATGCTTTGCTAGGTGGCCAAGGAGCCCCACCCCCTGCTAGGCCGCTACTGAGAACAAGCTATTGCAGAATTTGTCGAATCATACAAAAATATTGGAGAATTTACCGAATGGTAAGTTGTAGATTCTACCAAATGGTACGAAAATACTGCAGAAATTACTAAAGGCAGGGAAAGCATTGGGGGTGTCGCACTCCCCTGAACCCACCAGTATGTCCGTCTATGGTCTCCTCTGAATCCATGCCAATTAACAGAGAAGAGACATAGTCTACCCCAAATCAAAAACGTAGCAGTACTGCAAGGCCAAATATCTTTACACGGAAGTCTGCTTCAGAACATAATTTTTCAGGGGTGGGTTGTAACTTCAGGGTTTTCCAGGGGCAAGGACAATCCAGGGTTTTTCAGGGTCTTCTAGGGTTTTCAGGGTGTGTTGGCCACCCTGTTGCTTTTTTGATAAGGACAACAAAAATTGAATTTGATCGTATTCAGAGTAACAACTGTTGCAAGAAACTGAAATAGATTCTAATAACCTCATCTTCTTGTGAACAAACTTTGCAACACACCATTTTAACATGTCCGAAAATTTCCACAGCAACAGTCAACTTTACAATAACTTGAAAAGTTGCGGTAAATCCACGAATCGCAAAATTCAAACGGAATTGAAAAGACAATAGATAATTTTCATAATAACCACGTTACAAGCATAATATTCGTGCGGACCTTCAGGAAGTGATCACCTACTTTTCACCACACTATCAGGGCTGACATCTGGCTTTTTGGAAAATGAAAGCAAAGTTATGACGATGCTTTCTCTAAGCGTAGTACAAAATGAAATTGAGGTTACGATGATGCTTCCCCTCAGTGTAGAGCACAATGAAAATAAGATTAAGGTGATGCTTTCCTTGAGTGTAGTGTGAATGTATATGTGACAATGCATTCCCTAAGTAGTGGTAGTAATCTGCGACGACACTTTCTAGAATTCATGATCGTAATATTACTCAACGATCCTTTCTAGAATGCAGGGCCGTAGATCTACGATGATCCAATACTCTTGCACTGCATTTGTTACCCCTACGCCACACCACATACATTGGTTGAAAATTAATGATGTGGAGGATAGTACTCTATGAAGTTCCCTTATCATTTGATAAAGTAAAGTTATGTACTTTTGAGTGATACACCAGTAAAAGAAGTTCCTGATATACTTACAATACACGACTTGTATCAAAGTGATAGCTCTGGCAAACACAATCATGAGGCTGTCCACACAAAAATGCAATTTCACAATAAGGCCTGACACTATGCAACTATACATTTTGTCCATTACTTAAAACTTGTCAGTACAAAGCATTGGTCTACGACCATCTATTTAACATGTTCTGAAATGTGACATCAGATACCATGGATTTGCACTTCCGTCAAACTCTTAGCTAAAAGGGATTTGCTGATTACAGCAACTATAAGTACCCTGCGACTTCTAATATTAACATTCCAAAATTTGAAAAAACTCACCTGTTGCTCCATATCCCATAAAACAACTCCAAAAATGCAAATGACAGGTTGAGAAGCAAGAAAAAGAATATATTTCGAGATGACTTTTCAGCAAATATTGATCTACAACAGGATAAATGTTTTATAAAAAACTATTTACACCCTAGATGCCTTAATATACTTCAATTGTTACAAGAAGGTGATTAAGAAGCATCTAAAAATCTTTGGCAGACATATGCTCTACTTTGTTGTATCCAGTCAAACTCATATATCAACAACCAATTCAACTTGAACAAGAAAAGCATAACCTAACATCACATAAACTGAAAGTATGCTTGATGAAGAGCAATAGAAAGAAAAGGTACATAGGTGAGCATGGAAGCCAGATCAAGCAAGAGAAGCTAATCATGGCACTAAATAGCACGACATGGGACATTGCCAATACAATTCAAGGCAAATATTGAGGGGCAAAAGGTAGGGCTTTGTAATCTGGGTGAGCACTGCTTGCAGGCACAGAATACCACAATTCAAATTCCGCAAGCACTTTGCTCCACTCCATATTTTCTGCATGACAATTTTACATCAGTTCTAGGCTCACAAGCACAAGATATTTTTAAAGAGACCTGGCATAAGCCCTCTCAGCCCCCCATTCCCTTAAGGTCAAGCAGAAAATGCAACCAGTAGTAAGTAATATATCCTGTGTGAGATGTAGTGTGGACTCTCCTCTGGCAAAGTAAACTTTCGCCTATGCTAACATGTATGCAGCAGGCCCTGAAATGAGAAACATTTGAGTCAGTGCAAGCGACTCCATCCTTGTTTCATAAACCTTACTAGCTCAATTACTCAAGCTCCTTGAGTTAACTAAACATATTTATACTAAAGATGTGTACTTCATACGAGGATTTAGCCTTGACCTTCCTTGAATCACTGCGAAACAGCAACAAAACTTTCATTGAAATCAGAACATCTTATTTATGAAATGATACTTTGGACAAAACTCATTGTGCAAATTTCATATCATATGCTAGGTGGACACGAGATAATTTAGTTCAGCTAAATAGCACTCATGCCATATTGCTGAGCTATTTACTTACGGTGTACAGTGGTTTTAACGTGTGAAATTCGACTCACAAGCCAAAATCTATGACATCAAGCCAATTTGATAAGCTTTGTCTCTTGTGCCATTTTATTCATAGTGTGCGGCAGTCTGATTAACTCGCTCATCATCTCAGCAGAAGTACGTATGCCATTTGCAAGAACTAAACAATGTTGTTTAGTGCAATGATTGAAGTGAAAAACAGGGCTGGCAAAATCTGATGATGCGAGAACAATTTTAAAGCTTTTAAGTATGTGAAAAGAATGTTGCCGCTTTTTCGTGCTGTGGTAAAAACTAAGAGAAACATAGACTAACAACTCACGCACCGCTGAAAGTTATGCTGAGCGTTACTGGGCTTCTAACAAGAGGTAAAAGCGGCAATTGGCGACTATATGTGTTTCAAGGAAGCTAAATAGTCCAAAAGAAATGAGAACTGTGCAAACAGCAGTAGAAAATCCACCGGTTTAACTGTAAACTGTTATTTTTATTTTAATTTCCAACCGAATGAGTCACCTGATTCACGTACACCCGTACAACAACAAATTAAATTGGTCTCGTTTCATCAGATTTTCCAAAGGCCCTATTTTTCGCTTTAATCACAGCACTAAACAATATTGTTTAGTTCTTGCAAAGCGCAAGCGTACTTTTGCTGAGATGATGAGCAAATTGCTCGGACTGCTACACATGGTGAGCAAAATGGCACAACAGACAAAAGTGATCAAACTGGCTTGATATCATAAAATTCAGTTCGTGAGTCGAACTTCACACTTAAAAACTACAGCACACGGAAACAAATAGCTCAGTCAAATGACAATAGTGGCATTTAGTGGAGCTATAATATTTCGTGTGCGCCTAGCAATAGCACTGAGAATCATGATGTCACATTGCTCAGGAAATAATTGAGTGTCATAAAAGTATCATATGTGTTATCCTAGTAGTTTCATCAAGGTACCACCAAAACACTTCAAAATCGTATTTCATCTCATCACAGCACTATTCTGATGAAACCAATCAGTTGATTAGTAGCTTTTTTCATTTCTACTGCTAGTGCTAGTGATAGATTTGAACAGATAATGTCAGTTGGTTATTTGCTTCTGATTTAATAAGTGCGTTTATATTCCACTTCTTTTAGAGCACGCATGGGCAACCTTTCTTATCATATGGGCCAAATTTTGCGTTCTATCAAAGGTCGCGGGCGATAAACAGAAGACACGTAATAAAACACTATGTGTGTGAGCACGTGTTCTTACAAGATACAGGTATGTGGAATTTTTTTGAAAGCACTCATATCATAATCTTGGAACATAGGGTTCTCAGATTACTTGTACCGTAAAGGACTGAATAGCCTCTCAGGGCGCCTATTCAAAATTCCACATTCGGTACCGCGTAGTTATTCTAGTAGGAACGGTTATTCGGCAGGTGCACTTATCAAATATTGCTTAGAACTGGCAACAAGACAGTCAAGACGAAATGCAACGCATCAGAATGTGCTCATTAATATTCAGTGAAACCAGTTGCGAACGAACAAGAAGCCGTAAGGACGATCAGTATAGCAAAGTCATTCTTTGTATTGGTCTCAGTATCGGCCATTGCTGTAAAGCAAGCTTGGCAGTTGTACATTCACAGAGTAAGGAAGAGTTTGGGAATAGAAAGTAAGAACAAAAGAAAAGAACGAGAAAAGTGACGTTGCAGAATATCATTTCATCATCATAAGGTACTTCATCCAAAGTATGAGCAAAGGCCTAACAGGAGTTCTTTCACACCAAGATAATAGCTGTTCGGGTTTGCCATGGAACCGAGCATTTGGCAGAACTAGACAGAATTTATATCCATAAACAACTTCACAAATTA
This sequence comes from Cassiopea xamachana, assembly GCA_900291935.2. Lineage (NCBI taxonomy): Eukaryota > Metazoa > Cnidaria > Scyphozoa > Rhizostomeae > Cassiopeidae > Cassiopea > Cassiopea xamachana. Next base: position 5,525,172 of record OLMO02000302.1, on the reverse strand, counting down.
TATCACTATACAGACTCGTTCAATTAGAGTAACCTAGAGTCGCCTAAAAAATCTTTAACTCTACAACCAGAGAGCAAGCCTTATCTATTCTCAGCATTTTGACATAATGTTCCGTAGTCACACTTAAGAGTATACCCCAGAGTATACAAATACGGCAATCCAATGTTGAATCCAGCAACAAATCTGACAGGGGCTATAAATTCCATGCGTGGACGTGGTGGGTGTGGTTAGTATGCAAATTGGATTTACACAATGGTATTATAAAGCACAACCCTTTTGACCAACGGCAATAATATGAGGTGATTAAAAATTACGTGACTCAAACTTTGGTGTACTGTGGCCCTACCTCAGTGTCACAATATCGTAAGACCAATGAAATTTTTGCCCCAGCCACTCCAACCCTACATCAAAAATTTTTTAGTGAGTTTAATTTTTCGATAAAAAAGGAAGCTAACAGATTTTGGGGCATGGTGTCACCATTATCCAGCATGCTCCATCCCGCAAAAAATTGAAAACATCTATCACAGGCTAGGTTCCCCTGTATCCCTGTGAAGGCGTGATATATTTTAATAGTAGCCCCTATGTAAAAAAATTTGCCAGCCCTAATGCAAGATCTTGTTCATCAATTCACCATAGTATTTCGGCGGTAGGGGCTGCTACTCAACAACGTGTACACTGAATTTGATAAAATATTTACAAAAGACGATGATGGGTTATTCCAAGGAGCAACCATTCGTGAAAAGATGAAAGAGATTAACGAAACTTCTAAATCTTCAAACATTTAAAAGCTGTTCTTATATCAAAGTTCTCTGGTTTTAAAGACTTTTTGGATTTGGGACTTTTGAGTATTGTCATTGTTTAAAAACTTTGACGTTCATAGAAGACTTTGACAACTGAGATTTTTAAAAAGCCTAAAAGACTTTCAGCTGTCTATAAGTTTCAAAGGGCTTAAAAATTTGATCTTCATTTCCTGTGATTAAGCTAGTCATCACATTGTTTGCCTGAGTGCATGGTATTTCTTGAGCACTTCACTTGACTTCTTATTAACACGTAAGGATGAAAAGCACTGTAGGACAGCTTTCTAGCATACCTTAACATACTTGTATCTTTGTCAGGCCTCCCACTCTAAATTGAAAAATTTTTTATGAATTTATGACATTTTGTAATAAATTTTGGGACATTTTAGGACATTATTAAGTGATTGTTATGACATTTTGTAACACAGTTTACGTTTTTCATTGGTGATTTCAAGTATTACATAATGTCTGGCAAATCAGGATTTCCCTGGCAATTCATTCACAAATATCACTTTTCCTTGACATACTTTATTTCTGAGTACCTCACTGTCCACAAAGGAAGGACGTAGGTTGGTGACGTAGGTTGTTGAATTTTGAAGTTTATGGAATGTTACAAACAGTGGTTGTCTGGTTAATTCTAGCAGAGGTGGCCAACAGCATTCGTGCAACCGAAAAAGAATAAAATTACCTCAGTTGTGGGTATAAGCTAGTCTCCCCCTAAATGTGCAAGAAATTGTAAATGTCATAATCTATAAGTTCAAAGGTACTAATTATGTAGTAAAAATGAGGCCTTGACCACGCGAGCGGAGCGAGCAAAAAACTTTCGAGTTCACGCTCTCTTTAACATTGGAAAACGCCCTATTGCGAAATAGAACAAAAATTACGTTCACATTGATCTAGTACTCTTTTCGCCTTTGAATCATATAGGTTTCACAGAATAGATAATGGCACAAGGGTGAAAAGCGATGATTAAGATATATATTGTGCAATTCCAGGATGTCAGTGAAATGTGCTAGATTTCCCTGAATTTGCAAAAGGGACCAAATTTCCCTGACAATTCCCTGACATATTTATGAGGGAATGGATTTCCCTGACTTCTCCCTGATTTCCCTGACATGGCAGACACCCTATAGTATCCTGAAAAATATGGTAAATCAGGTCATATTTCAACTTTCTGTGCGAGATTTCACTGTTGGGACACCATTATAACACAAAGAAATACTCGGATATTTATCTCAAACACTTCATCTTTATTCTTTAAAAAGATACAGTCGAGCCCTCAACTTTTTGCAAAGGCGCTAGTAAAATAATCAGGCCACCACTTATGAGAAAGATTTTGTCATGCAAGCATTTATGACATTTTATGACATTTAGCCACTTTCTATGAAATTTTATGACAAAATTTCAAAAACTGAATTTTATATGACATTTTATAATTTTATGACAGAGTGGAGGGCCTGCTTTGTTCTCTTGTCATCACTGATTAAGGTATTCGCTATCTTGGATCACTGACTTTTTATTTCATTCATTAGGACCATGTTCTGATGGGTTGCATTTCGTCTTGACCAACAAGAACAGAGAATTTCAACCATTCAATACTCGTTTTGTTCATTTTAACGAGACCAAAATGCAAAACTATGCAGTTACAATGTCAAATTTTCATCATGAACGTCTTTCGAGAAAAATTTCAAAATGAAAAAATAGATATTTTCAGCTTGATTTGACCTTTGGAGTCTATAATTGTAGGGTGACCATTCAATATATATTACCTATAATAAGCAGCACTGATACATGGCTACATTACCATGCTTATTGTAGTGTCAGACTCTTTTAAACACACTTACGTCACTAGAATCGTTTCAGAAGAGAGCCCCCCCCTGCTTAAGTGGGGTTGCTTATTCTACATGGGCGCTTATAGCTAGATTTTGCTCTTTCCCAGGGCGCTTACTCGGGTAGGGGTGGTTATTTGACACTGGGCAATTATTTGGTCTTTTAAGCAGTTTCACTATATTGTGGGAATCACAGCTTAGCATTCGACCAAAGTCCGATGGACACTTATAAAATATTTCATCAGGATTTTCTGGAGGTAGCTAATAAAATTCAGCCAAATTGTAGGGAATACTCTTGTAAATCTTGATAAGGCACGCTTTATAGTGTTCTTCTAGACTTGGAATGACTTCTTATCACAAAAATCCAAATTCCAAAACTTTTTCAAAAGTTCATCAAATCACAGAAGAGGCCATAAAAATTCTTCGCAGCAGGATTGACGGTCTTCACGGGCCGAAAGCTGCCCATGCATGTTTTAGAGTGACTGCCTTAGGCATTGGATTCGACCATCTATGCTACCGCTTTGTCACTACTGAGATGGTACAGTATCAGTTTCATTTAATTTAAGCAGCGAAGCTACAGTGTATGCTGTGTGACTAAAGGTCTTCAGAGATATGAAACTTCATGACCACCAAACAAAGTTTAGAGTGCTGCAATGTGGCTATACATTAGAGTAATGTTTGATCTAGGTCTCTATGACGACTTTACTTTACTCTGTATGACCAAAAATGAAGCGAGTTAAGATTGTACATTAACAAAACTAAGCGTTGGCCCCCTCCTCCCCCTAAATAAAAACTTGTTTACGAGTAAATTACATGCGGGAATGAAAAAAATTCACGTGCAAGATGTATCTAAGGAACAGAATGACCTTGCAATAAGGGGGGAGGTGGTGTGTGCACTGCGCAATAGTTTAAATTCTGAGAGTACAATGCGTTTTGCAATTTTTTATGAGTGTCCTAGGGACTTTCGGCGACTATTGTCTGGTATGAAAGTTGAAGGATATAAGAAATTGAGCTGCAATCAATGGTACTCAGTATCAATGAAAGTGTATATGGACAATACCAGTTTATACACGAGTGCAACTATGAGTCCTGTTTATGAAAGTATATGGCTGTAGCTTCTATATAAAACAAAAAAAATAAGAATTTCATGCTGAAGGTGTAGCTTCGTGTTCATGTACCTTAAGGCAACAGGTGAAAAATGGTTACAGGTGGTTGCCTGTATGGATAAGATTCAACTTTAGCGGTTCTAAAAGATTAAATTACGATGGGGAGAGAAGCGGAAATCAAAGAAAAGAAGATAGCATATGCTACTTTCTTGCGAGAAGAGTTCAACTGGATGTATTGTGCGATCGCAACTGGATGAAACACTTCTACATCTAGCATGGAGCACATTTGTAAACAGGGTGTGAAGCAAACCCACTCAACGAAAGAGGTGTCGACCTCAAATACTACCCTATAATGTCGCATATAGGAGCCGATACCTATATCCGAATATGCTCAATTTCTGTACTTTCAAGTCTAGAAAATAGGGTCGCATATAAGCGCCCGGTGTCCCCTATTTTGCTAAATCTTTCTTTGAATCGCTTTATTCTTCGGCCCTGTCTATAAGGATTTGATAGGGTAAGCAAATAAAACACTGCATTGAAGTTCATAAAAACTTAAGAAACCTCGCAGATTAAAATATACACTGGGACTATCTATAAATCAATACTAATGTTCTAGTCATTGTCATCAGACAGATCCGTGGTTCCTTTTCTCATTATACATGACATGATTTTCATCTTCGTAGATTTCATTTGAAACATCCCCAATCCAGTAACATTGTATTCACTTCTAATATTGCTTCCATAGGGACGTCTAAACTCCAAATCCTTTGAGACAACTGTGAGTGAAGCTTGTGTATCCGCATTGCTGATATTTGAAAAGCAGAGCAGGATAAAGGTGCCATGGCGTTTTGGTAGTCCCATTTCTTTCCAACGCGTTGTGGAAACCCCTTGAACTTGCTTCGTCAATCTTTATCTTTGCTTTTGAACTTCTCTCAATCAGCTCTAACTCATCCATATTTCCTCAACCATGTAATCCTCAAATAAGCCCCAACCTCTGAATAAGACCTCCTTGAATAAGCCTTCACTTAGAAAATCAGGTTTGCAACTTAGCCTCCCCCCGTGAATAAGCCCACATGGGGCCCTAATCAAGGGAAGCATAATTGCAGAATAATATTTTTATCAAGAAAACCCCACAAGACAACAACAATGCAGTAGTTTTTCTTTTCATTGGGGGGGGCAAAAAATCACAAAGAACCCAACTTTAAATTTTGTTAGTGAAATAGCCATTTGTAAGCTGAAAATCCTAAACTTTGAAATAAGCCCCACCAAAACATTCACTTTGGCAAATAAACTCCTGGAGGCTTATTCCTGGATTTACGGTATGCGGATATAAGCGCCGGCGAGTGGGCAATTCACAAGCAGCTCCAAGGACCTAGGAATTATGAAACTGAGGCAGAGTTCCATTAGTCTGGAGGTTGTGACTTTATTGCGACAAATGGCAAGTACAGAAATTTAAGTTAACATTAACGGTACAACTTTTGTCTTATTCTTCGAAAGGGATACATATAGCAATTGAAAATTGATGATTGTTATTTTATAAACTTGCCTCAATCAAATTGAACTTGTGAAGTGCAGTTGAAGCCAGTTCTCTGAGATTGATTGCACATACATAAAACTCTTAACATAAAGATCAATGGTAGAGGGGAGAGGTAAAGGTATTAGGGAAATTTAAAATAGGATTTTCCTAAGATTTGGGATATTAACGCAATTTATAAACGATTTGCATTTTGTACAACAATTTCACTTTAGCTAACCGTGTGAAAAACGATGGTTCGAAATAAAAGCAGGCATAGGGCCTACCTAATTTCCCAATGATATAGAAGCACTGAAGGCGCTAGATATCTAACTTAAATTAGAACTGTTATTGGGTGAGTGTGGCCAAATCACTGATGCGGAACGAGGGCAAGTGCGCGATTTGTTGTAAGGGCTCAGTACGGAATGCAGTTGGTTGCTTTGAGGAAAATGAGCAGTCTAAAGGCGGACTGAAATTTAGACAGACAAGGTTAATATTTGTGCCTTTCTACAATAACAGAGAAACCATTACGGAATGAATTATTTGCATGATGCAGATTTTAGCATTTTTTCAATTTTTTATTGCTGATTCGTGGCATTATTTCCGGATTATGATCTACTTGCAGCAACCCTGATACCAGTGATCCTTTTGATAAGTGCATTTCGAAGTATTTAAAATAAAAAGTGAGCACTGTGGGGAATGAAAGCCCATTTGGAGGTTTTGGCTTCTCCAAAATGAAAATCGTTTCGGGGGCCTGATTATTTTATAAGGAACCTAGCTCAAGGTCTAGTTCTAAAAGTTCCTTATTTTTGGACCTCTTATTATCAAATTCTATTACTACAAGTTCTTTAAACGTTCCTTAATTTTCACTGCACATACTGTGCTATAAACGTGGTGCAGAAACAAGGAAACATGAAAATTCGAAATTTAGCCTTTACTTTGGGCTTGAGCTTAAAAATAAAAGCACAAATAAGGAAGGAAAGAAGCTTATAAACGCATCTATATCAGTTTTGGCTATAAATGATTCGCCTAATTCTTGATTATTTGCAATTGTAAAAAGTTTTAAAATTGAAATGTTCCTAAGCATCATTTCCGTTAGTAGTAAAAGAAGCTCCTTAAATATTTTGGCCTTCCTTATCAGTGGTTCCTTATAGAAAAAAGCCTATAACTTATATAGCTAATTTTTATCTCGTCAAAATAAATTGCTATGACATTCTGTTCAATATATCAGCTGTGCTAGTAAAAATAGTAACTGAAAAGTACAATAGCTGTATGGATTTCATTAAACTTATCACTAAAGCTGGTACATATCATGAACGCTATTTCTAAGTTCAAGTTCTCATGGCTTTGGTTTGGACAGCATCTCCAGCTTTTTCCTGAAGACAGGTATGCCCGTATTAGCAAATGGTCTTAGGAAAACTTAAATTTATGCTTGTCTTTAGGGAATTCTCTGGCATCTGGAAGAAAGCAAGGGTCACACCAATCTATAAGGATGGCTCACAAAATGAGATTTCCCATTACAGATCGATTTCTGCTTTCCTTCTTGTGTCTCGACCTCCTGAGAAACTAGTCTATGATGAGTGGTACGCGTATCTGAACTCAAGAAACCTTATCAACTTAGGCCAATCTGGGCTTCGATCTTTTCACTTAGTTTTAATCTGCTTACTAAATGCACTAATGATTGGTACCTTAATACGGACAAAGGACAATATACATCAGAATCATTTATTGATCTTGAAAAGGCATTCGATATTGTAGACCATCAAATACTTTTAAAAAATTGAACGTGTATGGGCTATCAGGCAACAAGATAACCTGGTTTGAGTCATATATAGGAAAGTGCAAGCAGTGCTGCTGCAGGGTTTATGGGCAAACTTCCAACTTACAGCCCATTACATTAGCGGTTCCACATGGGTCTTATTTTAGTCTACTGTTTCCTTTAAATTACATGAATGATTTACCCCTGAAGCTTAATGCTTAATTGACCGGTATGTATGCTGACGATACCAAAATTTCCATCTCCTCAAACTTGATTTCTACCATCAACAATATTGTTAAAGCCTAGCGCACACTAGAGATTATTGTCACCAGAGACTGCGAGTTTTGTCACTGGCGACTGAAATTGAGTGCCCGAAGACTTGCGATTTTTTGCTTACAAATGGTCTTCCTGATAGCAAGCTTCAGACTATAGTATACCTTTCATGGCTTTCTTTTTTCTCAAAAATGGCTTGGATGCTTTTAAAACAGAAAAATATTAGTAACCTTGAAATTAAGTTGAAAAGTAAACAAAACAACTTTGATTTGGCCCTGAGCTTCAAGCAGGCAGCTGTTCAAGATCTATTCCAAACAGAAACAGAAGAAATAAAAGAAAAACTTTACTGATATCTAGAAGTTAACAAGTACTCCGTAAATGCTATTGCGCAATACAAAACCACGGCACACATTTACTATCTTTTATCTTTATCAACGCTCCAAGAAAGCACAACAGCAATTCACTTGACATCACAACAATCCATGCAAATTTTCGAACTAAATACGTGTTGACATGTGAGTAATCCCGAGAACAATAGCTCACGCGAATTGAAAGCTGTCGATTATTGGGTAATGGATCAACAAAAATGCTTTCAGTCGTGACAAACTTGCGATTTCCCGTCTTTCGTCGCAGGCGACTGAAAAGACTATCTAGCAGGCTAGATATTTATTTTCGTCACTTGCGATAAACGTTTTCTGTTGTGATTGCCTGCAGACAATTTTTGTCGCTGGCAACAGAAATCGCAGTCACTGACGACAAAAGTCGCTGGTGTCCGCTGGGCATAACGAAGATTTAGAGTCACTAAAGACGTGGCAAAGATTAAAAAAGATTGTCTCTTAATGTCACGAAAACACGTTGCATTTTGATAGGTAGTAGAAATAAAATAAGAGCACTTAATCAGTCCAACACCATAATGTCGTCCATCTATATTGGAGATGACAAAGTATCTCCCATAACCAGCATAGAATACTTAAAAGTGCAAGTAGATCAAAATCTTAACTGGGAGGAACACTTATTGAAAATAACAAAAAAGTTTATCATGGTATTGGAATGCTCCGGTTCAGTAAAAGTTACTTCTCACCAGAAACAGTACAAATGATGTACAGAAGTTTAATTGAGCCATACTTTGCCATACTTTCGGCAGTGATGCCCAGTTTGGGGTGGTGCAAGCAGTAAAAACTTACAAAGGTTGCAAACATTACAAACTCGAGCTGCAAGAATTGTTATGGACAGTCCTCATGATGCTCACTTGGAGCCACTAATAAAAGAGCTTGGTTGGCCTACTATTAAGCAACTGATTGATACAGAAACCGTAAAGATAGCCATAAGGCTCTTCATAATGAAGTGCCTAAATATCTGAAAGAATTATTTTACAAGCTGTCTGATATACAAAATAGAGAGCTACGTAACTCAACAACAGATCTTCATATTCCTATGTTAAGGAAATCCTCGGGACAAAAAACTTTGCCTACTGGGGAGTATGCATTTGGAACAGCCTTGTATATGAAACAAAAACAAGTAACTCGTTCTACACCTTTAAAACAAAACTGAAGGCATGAAGAAGCTAAAATGGCCGCTTTGATTTTCCGTTTTTTATCCCGTACCTAGCTTAATTTATTCTGTTTTCTTTTCATTTTTATTGTACTTAGCTTTTTTGTTAAAATTGTGCAATTAGTGTAAAAATAGGGCAGGCTTGTAAATCAATTCTTTGCTGTAACCTCTACCCTGTTTAAATGATTTTTAAGTGAAGATGAAATGAAAGTGTGAAGTTATTGGAAGAAAGACACAGTACCCTGGTACAAATATACCCAAGGCTTTTTTGGCACATATATGCAGTGCCGAACACTTCAACATCTATTGTGGGAGTTAAAACCTCTTGAATGTTACCTATGAAGTCGAGGTATTTATTCCAAGATATCAGTGTGTTTGCTTATAGAAAAACTATTATTGGGGGTGAGGGGGAACCCCACCTTCAAGTGCGCACTGCTTGATATAGGTACAATGTTGCTTCTAAACATTCCCCAGTTTCATTTCATCGTTTTAGATTGAAATATGATAAACAATAATTTTCAAGTAAAATGTTCTTCTCTTCACACAATGACAATGACCAGTTCATCATGGCCTTGACTCAAAAGGTGCACAGTAGACCTCTAATCACCAAAGCTCAAAAATAAAATAATTGAAAAATATAATACAATGCGATTCCCCCATATATGGGATGCAGCAGAACGAAGATGTCTCAAACAAGGAAGATATGACAGTGGGACAGCAATCATCGATGCGTGCATTGTTGAAGGGCACTTGAACTACCCCCTCCCAAGAACACAAGCCCTACACAGCCCTAGAAGAAAGGTATAGCAACCGTTGACAAATTCATGTATGCCTATGTCCTTCCGAAAAGTGGTAAGTTTAAAGCATGCAAGCATCCTTTAATCCGATTAGTATTTAGGCCATTTCATCAAAACATCAAAAACCGCCCCTGCAAAAATTTGATAAAACATAGATCCCTTACTATCGTAGGTTAAATATCAGCCATAAAGAGCTAAAATGAGCCAAATTAATCTATTATCCTAGAAAGTATCACATATTTCTGATTTTTCCATGAAGATCTCCTCCTTTCTGCATCAGTGATTTGGCCTCAGTGGAGGACAATAGAGCTAGACATCTACCACCTTGGGCGCTTCTAGATCATTTTAATTTTTGCATCATAACCAAAGAAAACTGTAGAATGAAACCTGACCAACTGACAACAACAGCCATTGAAAACAATGACACAATGATGAAAATTGCAATGTAATGATGAAATCAAAACTTGATGACTCTTTCCAAACTAGTGAATTATCGTTGAAGGCTTTTCCAAGCCTTTTAGGTATGGCTGAAACAGAAGCGGGGGTGGTCTACTAATTTCTGCCAAGGAAGGAGTTCTACTAAGACAACTTACAAATTGCCCGGTGAAATCGAAGTTGGACATTTTGATTTTATCGTCCCCCCCCCTCATCTCAACACTCCAAGTATTTTTCAATGAAATTGAAAAATGCCTTGACTTTATTCTACCAAGTACGAAAACTCCATCTTGATGGGTGATCTTAACTGTGAACCATCAGAACGTTTTAGTAGTGAAAATTATAGCTTTGTTAATCTGGTCATGAATCCAGCTTCCCTCAAATCGGACAATCCTAACTGCATAGTCTTGATATTAACGAACAACAAAAACAACTGTCAAAAGACAAATACAATGCAGACTGGGTTATCCGATTTCCATGCCATGATTGTAACTATGCTTAAAGGTGGATTCACTAAGCAAGGATCTAAGATTATCAACTACATGGATTAAACACATTATCAGCCAGATGCTTTTCAGCTTGATCTATTCAGATATATTTTGCCTAATATACATTTTTGTGGAGACAAAAATTCATTTGATAGTGTACTTACTAAGCTTTTAAGCAAACATGCTCCAGTTAAGAAGAAAGCCCTTCTTGCAAATGATGGGCCCCTTATGACCAAAGAACTTCGAAAAGTTATTATGCATCGATCAAACTTCCGAAACAGATATAACAAGAACAAGACAATAGAAGACCTCAGAGCATATAGGGCGCAAAGAAATAAATGCGTGAAACATACGATAAGCTAAGATTAAATACTATGATCAATTAGATACAAGAAATTTCTCAGACAACAAAAAGTTCTGGAAAGCTGTCAAGCCCATTTTTAATGGTAACGCTAATTCGACAAAGGTAAATTTTCCTCCTGAAACTGATAAAATGATTGCAGACAATGCCAAAATTGCAGATGTCTTCAATGAATATTTTGTCAATATTGCATAGGAAATCACTAGCAGTGACAATCATGCATTCCTGTCATATACAAAAGGGATTCGAGACCCCATTGATAAGGGCATTGAAAAATATAAATTATCATCCTAGCATAAAGCATATTAAACAACACAACAACGTACCTAATACTAAGCCAAAAGCTTGGTTGCATGAAGTACTCTCTGTATATATCTAGGTATATATCTAGGTAGTGCTATGGATAGGAAAATATGACCTTGCCTGATTGAAGTATTATCAGGAAAGTGGCGCCTGTTCACATGGTAATAATGTAAATCAATGTGAGAAAGGAGAACTTATGACAGAGATTGACTGTTTATTCTAACGTATAACGTATAGTGATTGACTGCTTTTAAGCTGAGAGAAAGCAGGCCTTTGCCAGTTACACTTCCAAAGACGTCACCAATTGCGATTACAAGACTGTAAACATGTTGCTGCATGCGCAAATTGCTTTGCAATGCTCATCATGCTGATTTTATGGCCATGAGCTGACGGAGTCTACGATTTTCAGTACATAAACTGACTATTTTTAGGAAATATTGATTCACTAACTATATTCAATTTTTATTTATGTCATGGCTATTATAAACGGTTTAGTTTTTGTGAGTTTAATTCTCATGTAACTGTTTGTCCTTATGAAATATCGCCGAAAGTCTCAACGGTTGCCACTTCCTACAAAAATATAAAGAACACTCTCTTAATTTCTCTTGTTATGTTATGCCTACCGTCAAATCAATGGCAATAAGCCCATAGTTCTCACTTGTAAAAGGATTTCAGCCACTTGAAGCTGAGTGGCTGACTATCAAAAAGTATACCAAGAGGATTTTCACCTGATAGATAGTTATAGCGGGTATAAAATTCCAAAATATCACAAAATATTTAGTGGCATTCGTTGCAGGCCCCCATTGTCAATCCTATGCTTGTACGAATATAGAGAACCTTTGGACAACAAAGACCTTAATCAATAGCCCTTTCTGCATATACCTAAAATAGGTTATGATGTTAACACACTTTTTGCATTGTGGGATCTGAACTCGGACAAAGATTTTCTTCTCATCAAGCAACGGGTAGGCCTAAAGAAATAGCAACCAAATGATGGAAAACATTGACTACTAAGTATTGTTGCTGGGGAGTCTGCAAGTCAGATACAAGGTATCCGGATCGAATGCCGGAGGGAACGAGATTATACTCCATTTGCAAAGCCAGAAAGACTCTGCGAATGCATGACAAAATGGGAGCATGATGTAGCAAACAAAAGAGCTGACCGTGCGCAAAGGTGGCTACATGCTTGTGATAGAAAAGACTTTACAAATATAAAACAAATAACGAAGGACACCTACCACAGCACGAAAAAGCGGCAACATAATTTTGACATACTGAAAGCTTTTTCGTCCGACACTCATCAGAGTATGAAAACGTCGGATAATGACCTAAAGGTAAACCTAAATATATATCCATATGCAGTTAATGTGTTAGAATGCGTCTAATTGGCCCCAAGTGTGACGAATTAGGACCTATTAGCATAGTTTACTTAAAGAGTCCCAATGAGAAAACAAACTCTTTTTGTCTACACAAGACTGGGTTTTGAGTCTTGATGTAAACAGATTCCAAAACACTTAAATGAAAAGACGATCTTGCTTGCCCAATGATCCGAAAATTGTCGTCTGTATATGTTTTGGCGCATTCTGGATTTGCGATAAGGTGTTGTCCTATGGCCGACTCACAATTAATGTTAGAATTGTTCTTTTTGCACATACGAGGTGGCTGTTCTCTTACGGCATTACTTTTATTCCTGATGCTCGCGGGGACATGAAAAGACGATATATATTTAGGTATCCTAACACACTAACTGCATCTGGATATATATTTAGTTTTACCTTTAGGTCATTATCCGACGTTTTCATACTCTGATGAGTGTCGGACGAAAAAAGCTTTCAGTATGTCAAAATTATGTTGCCGCTTTTTCGTGCTGTGGTAAATTTCTGTAGTATCAACAGACTAAGGACACCTACATTTGCTCGCTTCATTTTCCAGACCTTTCAGGCCCAACGCAAGATATACTAGATCCAATTTTTGCAACCTGGACAGAACAAGAAGCAGAGAGCCGAATGAAAAGAAGACAGAAGCTAAAGGAAAGCTACCTTGATTTCGATGCTATTTCCTCGAAGGAAGTAAAGGAAGATGCCGCATGCATTGCAGGAAAAAGCTTTGACATTGTGGAAGGTGACCATAGCAATTCTTTGGATGAGTTAAAGGGTGGTAATTTTGAGGCAAGTACTTCAGAGGTTGCAACTCAAACCATGTATGACAAATGTGACCTTGGGGCTAAGATTGAAATTATGGTTTTAAAACATGAGGCAACATTTTCTGAATTGAATAGGAAACATAAAATTAATTCTATCTCCCCTCAGTCAATATTGGCCAGCAGGAAAATGTGGAATGTTTTTAGGCCTATATCCTGACCAGTTTGATGCACTGTATAACTTCTTAGGTCCTGTAAAGTTCCATTTAAGGTACTGGCGTCCAGATGCAAGTGACAATGAAAATGAGGGTGGTTCAGTGGAACTGAAGGGTATAAGGACTTGTAGATTGGGCGCAAAAAAGAATTGTTTATGCTATTGTTGAAATTGCGAAGAGGTTTTGCTCATCAAACAATTGCCTACATTTATGGACTTTCAGCGTCACTGGTTAGCCGCAAATTCATCACATGGATTCAGTTTCTTCATTTGCACTTCAGAGAGTTAAAACCACTTATGTTTCCAAGCAGAGAGAGTTTAAATGAATCACTACCACCTGTTTTCAAGAGTTTCAAAAATATGAGATGCCTTGTTGACTGCACTAAATTCTATTGTCAAACTCCAAGGGATTGTGCTAGGCAAGGCTTTATGTGGTCATCAGACAAACATCATACCATCTTCAAGGCTCTGATTGCAGTTAGACCAAATGCCAGTTCATGCTTTACTTCTGATTTATATGAGGGCAATATTGACGAAGTAACCAATAGTGAGAAGTGTGGAATTTTAAATTATATTGAGCCTGGTGATCTCCTACTTGTAGAGAAGGGCTTCACTATTCAACACCTTTTGCACCCAAAGCAAGCAACAACCAAAATCCCAGCATTTTTTGGAAACAGAGCAAGACTCAGTAAAGAAGAGGAAATGGATACAAAACGCATTGCAAAAGCACGAATCCATATTGAAAGATTTACTGTATGTTTAAAGAAGTTCCTCCTTGTTGGAAAGACAATTTCTTTATCATTAGCACCAATAGCATCACAAATGGTATATGTAACATGTTGTCTTGCTAACTTTCAAGGACACCTTTGTAATTAATCCATTTTAAATAGCCATTTCATGTTAGGAGGCACCTGATTCAACTACCAATTTCCATATACTACCAAGTGCCAAAGAGAATATCCCCCAACGCTATTGATTTTTTGACTTCTGTTAGACACCCCTGGACCTTTATAGAACCCTGATTTACTAATTCTGCATATTATTTAGTTTTATGTTTACGACAACACAAGTTTCTTCTTTCCATAACTTCATTATCATTTTAAGCTATTTCTCAAATTTTGACCTCCATTTATTTTAGCTTCCTGTTCAGTAAAACTCTGAAATTTTTCTGACTCCTCTTTGTTAGGACTTACTTTTATTTTGCACTTGCGAGTACTAGTAATTCCAAAATATAGAACTTAGCATTCTGTCTAAGTATCAAACCATCAGGAGTAGCACCAAGATATGGGAATGCACCATTGACCCACAATCCAGTTTCTGTTACTCTGTTCCCAGTTGCACTAATATAGGCTGAGCTAGCCTTAGTTCTTCCTCAATTCCATACCAATGTATTTGGTCTCAAGTGTTGTAGGAAACCAAAATTCTTCCTCATCCACTTGTATATGCTACAAACAATTGTGTGACTGTGCCCTGCAACAATTTCATTAACAAAGTTAAATACTTGTCTGCATCTTGATGCAGTAATTCTAAACTATCTCTCTGACGTTTATTTGGAAGAAATGATCTGGCTTGTTGTGCCCTCAAGCTCTTTTGGTTCAGTCTCATTGAAACTGGAGAGAGATTACTCAAGTAGAGTAGTTAAATTGTGCAGTTTTTGTCTTCTTTCTTCTGTTAAAGAGAGATCATCAGATGGTATTTTTAGAGATAATTCCCACATAGAAATTCTATTTATGAATGGAGACATCCATGATAAGCACTTATGTATTGCGTTATACATGGTGCCATGCTCCAATGATAGACCTCATGGAAGCAAAACTAGACGAGCAAGATTGGTGGACTGCATTACTTCAATTCAATGGGGGATAGACTGACAAGAAATCAGTCATCTTGCAGTTTATTGCAGTTTGTATGGTCTCACTTAGCAAGGATTCTTGCCCATAATAACTTCAAATCTGATTTATAATGATATTTCTGTGGTTCTTTATCCAAACATCAAACTGATGCACGAAGGCAACCATAGTTGCATGGGTGTCCTCTCGTCAGAGCAAGGTAGGCCACTTCCTATACAATTCTTTACTGAGCTATATCTTATATTATGCTCTACCTCAATTAGAGACAAATCTCGCGATCTCCCATTTGTAACCTATTGTTCAAAGCATAATGCAATATTGATAGGCATAGGTTGTTTTCTTATGCCACGGGAGAACTTCATAAACCTAACCAAAGCAAGTTGAAAACGAGTGTTTCAATAGAAGACCATGGGGACATGTTCTTTTTTAGACTAAGATAAGCAACTTAGCGGTGGTTTTGGGCTGCTTGTAACGATAAAGGCAATGACTAGATGACTTTTTAAGGGCTGCAGGTAGGGACGTGGGAAGCATTCAAAACATGGGGGCATATGCATTTGGGGGAACTATGTATGTAAACTGAAAAGGTGTACTTTGTGTACAAATTTGTGAAGAAGTAGGGGTTGATGCCCCCTGTACCCCCTGTCTCCTACACCTAAAGTTGCAAGTAAAGACTACATGGTATATGTAAAGGTGTAGCTTGCACTGGACCACATTCCTTTTGAGATCCAACATATACCTCCTCTTTTGCACTATATACTGTGCAATCATTTATTGCAATTGGGTTTGCTTGCTGCATAGAAAAGGGCTAATTGGTAGTATTTTTTTAATGTCACACCCCCACCCCCTTGTGTGCACCTCTGGTTGCTGCCTAGAAATGCAAAAGTGGTGCCTAGGTTGGGAGGGAAAGATGTTTATTTCAAACAACTCAAGTTTCCTTCATTTGTTGATGCGTACAGCAAACCTTTTATGTCAAGACAAATAAAAACGTTTTAGTTTGTATAAAGTAATCATGCTAAATTGTCTACCATTATGACATGCGGCAAACAAGTGACTCCTTTATTTACTCACCATAAACTATGCCCCATACATGAGACAAACCAAAGTCATTGAAACTTAAGCATAAGTGCCTAAACCATGTAATGTTGTAATAATGTAGTAGCAGTACACATTACCTATTAAAGCCTAGAACAAGTTACAACAAGAGGAACAAGATTAGCACATCTCAAATGATGTGCAATTGAGTCTGATGTGAACTTTTTGAATATAACAATGAAGTTGTTCCAAAAGATATCCTGTTTCAAGTACTAATGAGAATACTTGCTTACTGGATCAATTTCTCAATAAGTATTATCATTTTCCACTCATCAAAGCAGGGAGGTTTTCACCTTGGTCATCCTTCTTTGACATGAAACTATAATGATGTCATTCAACCATTAGCCATAAAAACAAGCATTTTTTTATTCAATCAATAAAATTCTCATACAAACTCACATTCCAACGAGATGCTAAATGGAATTTACTGACAGCTTAAGGATGGAACAGAGAAATTGCCTGATGATATTAACTCAAGCTATTCATTGGCTTATCATTCAATTATAAATCAGTTTCCTACAAATACAATATGATTTTCAGACCCTAGATTGTTTTGCAATATTTTGAGTATGGCTGAAACCTGTTGCAATATAGTGAGCATCTATATAATGTAATCAATTTTGTTTCCAATGGGAAAAGATATTGCATCTACTAACAGTTGCCTGAACGTGCTTAAAAAGTCAATATGCGAATGATGAGAAGGGGATTGCAAATTAAGGCAATGCGTACATAGGTTTGTGTGTAGTTTCGGACTTTCCTTTGCCACCTTCCAGCCATGAAAGTCTATTGTATTTGTTTTAGATGCAAATCTCTGCCTCTTTAGCATATAAATATTTTTGTATACTGAGCCCTTTTTTCATTAATTAGAAAGTGTGATAGAAATATATGACACTGTGCTTCAGTTGTTGAATTCAAGTAATTTGGCATCATACTTCAGAAGAAGACACATGTGTAGAATTCAATTCAAAGCACTATTGCCACAATTAATATGTTTTTGCCAATGTGAATTTTTAGGACAATAGACCAGCATCTGAATAATAACGACTTTAAATTCCTATTTATGAATTGCTATGCACAAACAGGAACTGCACAGTATCATCTTGTCATTAGTAATTGTATCAGTGACTTGAAGTCTAAGATGCTACACCCCTTGCTAACTGGTGCCTAGAAAGCAGAAAATTTCCTCCCCATCTACCAGTCTGCACCAAGCACTACCCACATACTAATAGCGAGCCTATGTTAATTATGTATGTTTCAATGCATCTGATAATGACAAACAGGTTCTATTATGTATTACCTAATATATTCCTTCTTGAAATGACTAAAGACTTAAGAGATGGGCTGTTAAAATTCCATATGTTGTTATGGAACAGATATATAATGAGGAAATACTATTGTCTTAGGAATCTACCTACCTGTGAGGAAATGTTTTCAGAAATCTCAGAGACTGTGCTCATTGGATGGATTTTCCTCAAGTGATAGGCATGCTTTCCATTACAGGCAACTGCCTTGTTCAAATTAAAAGTTTGGAAACCTTTGAATTTGTCAGAATGTACAGAGATATTAATGAACTATAAACTATTCTTTATATTCTATATTATTATCATTCCTAATAATCATTTAGCATCAAGGTTGAGCCTAGCTAAAATCATTCCTTAATTTTAAAGCATTCTTGTGTCATGCTGCAAGACATTTTACATATAAATTCTCTTTGAAAACAGGATCTATTTCCTATAATGGGTAAATTGTTTGCCATAAGACAATATATATAAACAGATCAAATACCATATGTAGCTAGCTCCACTATAAGATAAATTTTGGGCTATGACACTTAACAATGTAGCTGCTCATTTGTTCTACATTTCTCAACAGATGAATTAAAGTACTCTTTCTTCACCCAACCTTCATCAAAGTCTGACTGCATATTAGCATACAACATATTGCTAAGATTCCCTCTTTATTTGTAATTATGCCCTCCACAACTTCCCTCTAGTACATTTATTGTATTCATTTATCCATATTTATTTGCATATTTGCACCTATTGAAATATCAATGAATACTGGTTCAATACATGGATGGCGCTACTGAGGATTAGGGGCGGTACCAGGAATTTTCTGAAAGGAGAGTGACTTTTCCCACATGAAGGCTAAAATATGGCTGCAAGGGTACAAAATATGCCAAAAACTTCCAAAAAATATTTTTCATCTTCCAACAAGGGGGCTATAGCCCCCCAGCAACTTCCTAGTACCACCCCTTCTGGGAATGCTTGGGGGCTGGAGCCAAACAATTTCACTAGGCCCCCATCGGCACTTAAATTTTTGAAGATTTCTATGTAATGTTGGCACCTTCATAGAGTTAATTTCCATATATTAAAAACCACTATGAAAAGTGTTGTCCATTAAATTTGTATCGCTTTGCTCAATATCAGCACCTGTGTGGCATCGGAACCCCTGTACTTATTCTCTGGCGCCACCTATATCTCAATGATTTCAAATTTACTAATCACTTTTTCTTCTCCACACCATCTCTCTTTCATTTTATCTTCATATTGCAGCATATGTATAATATGACAGGGTTGAATCGCTGACGTCTCTCTTAGGCATTCCATTAATATTTGCCTCCTACTGCATTTCAAAGTGGTGTGAATCTTTAAATACGTCTCCAACACTATTGATCAGGAAGTTGCTATCACTTTGAAGTAAATAAATGGCCTAAATGTAGCAAATTCACTTAAAGGTGTTTGAGGATGCTTTCCATTCAGTGCTTAAGTATAGATGAATTGAATATGGGTTCCCACTATTACGTCAACGATGGCTAGATTCCAGATTCCTAACTACATGGTACTGTGCCACGAAAAGTGTGATAAATCTCGCAATAAATCTAAACGTGCGGCAAAATTGTTATCTTCAGATTCGTTTTCTACGTACAGAATTACATCCGAATTGCCAATAAAATAATAAGGTGTATGGGCACTTTAATATATATATATATATATATATATATATATATATATATATATATATATATATATATATATATATATAT
>OLMO02000302.1:5407918-5426164 GCA_900291935.2 Cassiopea xamachana | reverse complement strand
ACTAAACTACTAGAATCAGTGCAAAAGTACGCATAAAACATGTTTTCTCAATGATTTTCACTCAATTCCTCGACATTGTTTTCCAACAATGTTGTGTGCAGTCTTGTTCATTGTAACCGGCCTAATGGGCCTGAAGTATGCAAACACTGAAAATACAAGAATAGAAAAGAGGCGTCATGGCGAAACAATGATTATAATTCTAAATTCAGCGTAGAAACACGTTTAAAAAATGTTTTTGCCATAGAATTCAGGTATTTACAATGAACGTTACTGTTTGCACCTTATTGTCACTGTTGCAGCTTGTAAAGCGTTTGAAAGCTGCATGTAGTGTAAAAACGTAACCTAACACTATTCTCATTGGGAAAGAGTGAAGAAACGACTGGAATCGGTGCAAAGATACGCATAACTCATGTTTTCTGAATGATTTTCACGCACTTCCTCGAAATTTCCCTCCAACAGCGTTGTGTACATTCTTGTTCATTGTAACTGGCCTAATGATCCTAAGAATGCAAACACTGAAAAAACAAGAATAGGCAGACGTTTCATGTGGAGAGAATGATAATAATGCTACTTTCAGCGTAGAAACACGCTTAGAACATGGCTTTGACATAGAATACACGTATTTCTAATGATTATAACTGTTTGGACACTATTGTCACGTTTTCAGCTTATAAAGCGTTTTAAAGCTGCATGTAGCGTTTAAACGTAAACTAACGCTATTCTCATGGGGAAACATTGACGAAAGTACTAGAGATTTACAAAGGTGACAGATTTGTATTGACCTCTCAATTCTGAGACTAGCCTTGAATATTTTAAGCGTTTTCTTTCTGTATTGTTGCTCAGGTGTGTTTCCCAGCCTATCGTTTGCTCCAATATGTAAAGACGATTATCCTTAGGTTTCAAAAGTGAGTCTTGACGTAAAACATCACCGGTAATGAATGAGGGTGAGGGGGAGCCTGGAAGGTCAACATACAGTGAAGATTCTTCAACTACTTTCAATGATGTGGCAAGAAAATTTTGGACAGAGTTGTGCGGCCAAGTGTACCGACCTTGTTCAAGGTAAACTTTGCAACCCGCTACAACATGAAGTAAAGTTTCAGGACGAAGAGAAAATTGGCAGTCAGACGATTGCCTGAGCTTCCAAAGACAAAGATTTTTGCAAGTAGGTAGTTGATTTTTAAGGTATTGTATGGTAAATGTGTAAATAATAATAATAATAATGGAAACTTTATGTAATTAATACAGCATTTAACTACTACAATTGTAAACCTCGCTAGATGATAGGTAGCTTACAATGGCTACTTGGTGAAAAGAAAGAAAAAGAAATAAAAGCATGAACACAGGAGTATTACAGCGTCATAAGTTCAGGATCTGTCCATTCTTTGTTCTTTCTACAGAAGATATAATATGACGTTCGGATAGCAATGTTGGTAATTCTCTTAATTATGTAGTTCACTGTTCTTTTGTCAAATTTCAACATTTTCATCATGTCAATATATTCAGTAGTGCTCTTGACATATATGCCTAAAGCGCTTATCAAGAGATTAACCAAATTTAACGAAGTTAACCTTCTCATAATCGCTTTTTAGTAGAAAGTGAAAGAAGTAAATCCGGTCGCAAATCGTGCCCAGTAATAATAGAAGTGCTAAGAAATCCTGGGATGCCAGCAATAGTCTTAGCATGCTGCAATAGCCTAAATGTTGTGGCAATGAACATAAGGATAGAATCATGGCGCCAAGTTTAAGGGCCTGTTTGAAGATAGACTTTTCAACCAGAAATTATATAAAGAAGGGATTCTTTGTGTAAGGCAGAAGAACAATCAGAAGATGATGATAGACCCCATCCTTTAAGATTAGTCTTTGTTGGAAGAGTGTTGTTTATGTATTTGATAGAATAGTTGATGTTTTTTGGCAAGCTACTTTGTACAGGTGACCATAGTGAAGTTAAGGTAGTTAGTGAGTGTTCACTTATCCTCCGAAAAAAGGACCATTGTGAAAAAAGTTGTTCTCTGAGCCTGTCTTTTTGTTGTGAGTGAAAGGATTTCACAACATCTTTTGTGTTTTTGTACTGGTCATATTGAATATTGGTCGAAGCACTCGTCTCCTTCCACAGGGTATACATGGCGAAGAGTGGTTTGGCACTGTGCATACTTAACCGATGGAGGATGCACGTTTAGCCTAAACTTCTTATGAGGAGGAAAGACATTGCTCAATGTACCTGATATTGGAAGGTCTAACCACGAACGAAAAAATTTTGCGACCAAGTTATCAAGGTTTTCGGATTCCCATGTTTTTGTAAGGTCTGCAGCAGTAAGATACCATGATATTTTAGGTAAAAGATAGCGAAGATACAACTGGACCTTAAATCTTNGGCTGTAAAGGTAAGGGATCTATCTTGGACGTAATATCGGTAACTATGTGAGAGAGTTCTCCTTTATGGACAGTATTTGACATATCGAAATCAAAATATCTACCTAGGTAACGAAAGGAATCACCAATTTCGACACATGGAACTAGTTCAGTATTTATTAAAAGTTTTGGTTTATATTGCTTTGACTTGTTGTGGACTTTTTAATTCCGAAGGTTATGCATTTTTCAACTCTAATTATCATTTGTGCCCACTTACACCAAATTGTAAAACGGTTAAGGAGATGTTGATTTTTGTTTTCTTGGCCACTTATAACAGCCGCATCGTCTGCAAATTGAAACTGCATACGCGTGTTGAAACAAAGATTGAAAAGGAGAGGACAAAGACAGTCGCCCTGAAGTACTCCCCTTCCGATAGGGATGTAGGGGGTTTGGAAATTGGAAGTGATAATTGACGTGTGAAATCCAGTGTATAAGCATTTAATGAGAGATATGATATGGTCTGGAATGTGTTGATATCTAAGAACCTTCTTGAGGTCCAGCAAGGTGATGACAAGAGAGCGTTGTTTGATACGTGCCTTATCGAGAATGGTTGACATTTGAACTGTATGCTCAAGGGTACCTGATACCTTTGGGGTGAAACCTTTTTGAATCTCTTGTTCAATGTAGTTGTTTTGAGAGAGAAACTTGAAGATTGTACTTCTCAAGCAAGATGTAAATACCTTTCAGGGAAAAGACTGCAGTGTAATAGGTCGGAAATTTGATGGGTCACTTTTGTTCCCTTTCTTATGAACTAGAATAGTGCACCCTTTCTTCCAAGTTTTAGGTACAGCTTGTGATTTCCAAATTTCATGTATTATGTTTGTTGAGTATGATATCAAATAAGGGCAACGCTTGTAACAAATAATAGATAGCTGATCTAGAGGGCAGGGTGAAGCAGATGATTTCATTTTATGTATGACAATTGTCACCTGTTGATATGTTGGAGGATCAAGGTTAAAAGGAACTTTCGGGGAAGAGAATGAAGGAATCCAGCTTGGAATTGAGAAGAGCTTTTCTGGATTAAGACATGAAAGATATTTCTTGAAGAGGTATGTACAGGTATTCTTATTAAGCGAGGAATTAGAAGTGGCTTGGATTTTTAGGAACGTCTTAACGTACCCCCAAAAACTTGCTTTGATCCACTGGTCGTGATTAACTGTTTGATTGCTGTTTCCGTTACCTACACATGTCCTGTCTGTCCACTGGAGTTTCTTACGTAGTAAGTTAGCAACAAACTTAATTTCAACTGTGTCCGATATTTTGTCCCTTCAGGGTCTTTAATTCTGCCTTCAATTCTTTGACTGATTTGTGTTTGTAACTATCCATAAGTTTGCCATTGGCTGTTTGCTAATTCGTAGTTTTGCAAGAAATAATCGTAAATGACGTCGTTCATAGTTTTGATTGTTGAATCTAAGTTTTCTCTCCCCATAGGCAGATTCAAAAACTTAAATGTAAAAAAGTCGTTGGCCATTTCCCATTCTCGCGACGAAGTACGAAGTTTTGTTCCTTGTTTTAGGTCAGGTTCTTCTTCTAAATAAAGTTGGTTTTCGGTACCATTAGGTGTATCTGATAAGGTATTCAATGTACAACAGTCGCTTTAATCTTTTTCAAGATCCTCAACAGTTCTGCAGTTAGGCCATTGATAACCCTTCAACTCTTCTGGGGGGCTTTTAGACCTTGTAATCCTTTGCATTTTTTCCCACAAGAACATTTCACATCATTCGTAACAATAACAGGATGTGTGGATTTTATCCCAATTGTGTCATCACTAGCGCTGTTGGTGTTTTCACTATGAATCTTGCTACGGCATCGCCATGCATGTCGGCCTAAGCTAACAAAGTCCTTTCCACACCATGAACAAACAACGGTTATCAATAGAAATGCAACCAAATTTGTGCGAATCATGATCATGTATTTACTTGCAGCAATATAGCAATATAAAGAATATAAAAATAACCAAGTAATGCACAAATATTGTTGAAAATTTTAGCACGTACAGAGACACGTTTGTTCGTTCTGCTCAATGCCAGCGATAATTTTTTTCAACCTTCATATAAGTATGTTAAAATTCTACAATACAATCATAAACCTCGCTAAAAATAGGTAGTTTATAATTGGCTACTCGTGTTGCAAATGAAAAATTAATTTGGAAAAAAAAATGTATTAATAAGTCAATAGTTCCGGATTATTCCAATCCTTTCCTCGTCTGCAGAAGATGAAATAAGTATATCTGATTGTAATGGCAGATATCTCTTTCAATATATATTCTTGATGAATATTTGCAACCCTGATCTCTTTGAGCATTTCGATAAAAACAGTCGAGAGAGATGAAATAATACCTAAAGTGCTGATGGAGAGGCTTATTAGTTTAACGTCATTGTACTGTTGTCTGAGATCTACAGTCAAGTCCTGGTAGTTGTTAGTTTTTCGAGCTGCGTTAATAGATAGATTTGTCTCAAAACCAACAGTGAGCTCAAGAGTATACACGCAAGTGTTTTTGTAGGTTAAGAGAAGATCTGGTCGTAAGTTATCCCCAGTAATAACTGATGGACTTATAAAGCCTGGAAGATCGGCATACAATGTTGTACCTGTAATAAAATGAATTTTTACTTAGATAAATTTGCAAAAGCATCATTCATAAAGGGTAAACTTAGTAGCACTGGCGATATCGAGCTGGGTAAAGCAACACCTATAAATGAATTAGATCCAGACAGCGTATACACATATCTTGGGGTAGATGAAAGTGATGGCATACAGCATACCAAAATGAAAGAAAAGCTCATGAAAGAGTATTACAGAAGAGTGCGATTTATATTAAGATCAGAATTGAATGAAAAGAGCAAAATAGAAGCGATAAACTTAGTAGCACTGGCGATATCGAGCTGGGTAAAGCAACACCTATAAATGAAGTAGATCCAGACAGCGTATACACATATCTTGGGGTAGATGAAAGTGATGGCATACAGCATAATAAAATGAAAGAAAAGCTCATGAAAGAGTATTACAGAAGAGTGCGATTAATATTAAGACCAGAATTGAGTAGAAAGAGCAAAATAGAAGTGATAAACAGTTTGGCGATACCCACAGTGCAGTATAGTTTTGGCATAATCGATTGGAAATAACCTGAGTCAAAAAAACTTCATTCAAAGACAAGGAAAATTTTGACAATACATGGGATATTACACCCAAAATCGGATGTTGACCGACTTCACATAGCAAGGAAAGAAGGAGGTAAGGGCTTGATAGAGATAGAGAATGCATATAAAGTAGCTATAGTAGGGCTAAACCATTATCTTGAAAATAGGAACACTGTGTCAAGCAACATGATCAATATGCATGAGAAGGCAAAGGCAAAGTACTCAATTAGTAAAACAGCCGAAATATTGTAGAGGAAATGACAGATTTGAATTTTACACCTAATCCAAAAAAACGAACAGCAGAAAATGCAAAAATTTTGAAACACGAAATAAAGAATGACCTAGTGAAGAAAAAGACTAATAGGTGGCATAGTAAACCATTACATGGAAAGTACCCTTCGCTTATCAGGAATCCGCACGTTGATTTTCAAAATACAAACAACTGGCTCAGATCAGGCATCAAAGGTGAAACAGAAGGATTGTTGATAGCAGTTCAAGACCAGGCTCTTTATACGTGACACTATCAGAAACATATAGTTGGCAATGAAATTGATAGTAGATGCAGAATGTGTTACAAGGAATCCGAAACAATTGATCATATAATATCAGGATGTGAAGTATTAGCATAGGCAGAATATGTTGACAGACACAATAAGACTGCAGCATATCTACATTGGAATATTTGTAATGACCTAGGAATCAGAACATCAGACAAATGATATGACCACCAACCAGACACTGTAACTAATACTGAAACACATACAGTGCTTTGGGACATGGCAGTTCAAATGGATAGACATATAAGTGCGAATAGGCCTGATATCATAATCAAAGACAAAATGAACTCGACTTGCAAGCTGATTGATATGACTGTGCCTTGTGATAAGAATGTATCGAGCAAAGAAATTGAAAAGAAAAGTAAATGTAAAAATCTTGAAATAGAGATACAAAGGATGTGGAAAATGAAAACAGAGGTAATACCCATTTTGATAGGAGCACTTGATATCATCAAGAAAGGAGTGGACAATAACATCAGAAACGTCTCAAAAAATTTGAATATTAAATCACTTCAAAAGGCATGTCTACTAGGGAATGCAAGGATCCTTCGTAAAGTACTAAGTATCTGAACTTCAAGACATGAAAAGCACTAGGAGTATTGTTTACACCCGGACAGTGAAAAGCAAGCAGTATGAACTGTGACATTTAGTGGTAGAGTAATAATAATAATAATCTGTCCTAGGTATGACGTTAAACTACATCCGATTGTGGAGTTTCGACGTGGGAGAATGAGGTTAGCCTTTGCCACAATTACCTCCAGGTTCCCCTTGGGCAAGATGTAGTACCTGTTTGCCTACCCAAGACTTTCAAATTCTGGGTTTGCATCCAGTGGGGTTTAGTCTTCTTCATGGCCAGGAGGGGGTCTTAAGCCATGGTAGGTAACTCTCCTTGTGATGGTGTTCACAAATAAAAAAACTGATAATTGCACAACCTCAAAGTGCTACCTTAAGATGAGTGATAATGTGAGCTTTTTCAAACAACGGCGTGAGGGAGACTGGACCTTACAGGGAAAGTTTCTCGCCCGGTAGGTTTCCTGTGGGTGAGCAGCACAGAGCCGACCATCATCCTGCTACTGCTAGGAAAGAATGGACTAAGAATGCAAACATGATAGTTATGGAGTGCTATTGTCGGAGTAGACACGTTAGTGAGACTGAAGTACCAATTAGAGGGTATAGAAAGAAAATGTACAGTCAGTGGAAAATTAGAGGAATGTTTGAGAGCACGAAGCATAGGATTTGTGACCAGGCTAGGGCAATGAAGAAGAATGGTTGGCTTTCTGACTTAGAACTCGAGGCGATGCGGAGAAATATCGAGATGGAAGACAATGTCGTTAATAATGTAGAAATTAGGGAGGAGACAAACCACCATGAAACTAATAGCATTGTTGAAGAAGCTTATAAACAACAGTTAGAGCTGATAGAGGAAAAGGCTGTTAGTGATGATACCAGCGTTAAAGAAAAGACGTGTGAAGAGACAGATCTAACTGTAGAGGAAAGGGATATCTTAGAACAAATAAGGCAATTTATGGAAGGAGGAGAACGTTTGATGGTATAGCATTTAAGAAGGTGGAAAGGAAAAAACTGAAAACGGCAACTGAAAGAGCCAAAAGAGTTATAAAGTATATTGATACAAATGACATAACTGAATCGAATAATCTTATTGTTGCAACTAGTTTATGGATAGCAAAAGAGCTTGAGCTAAAGAAAAAAATAAAAAAAAAGTAGCTAAGCAAGAGCCATGGTGGAAAAGTAGGATCAAAGAATCAATAATTGAATTACGGAGACATATCAACATCTTTCAAAGATAACAAAATGGGAAATACGAAAGCTGAAGAAATATAAAGAATTGGTAAGAAGGTATAAGGTCAAAGAAAAGGGAACTTCAAAAGTAATGGAAGAATTAAAGCAAAGGTTGCTAGTAAAGGCCTCAAAGCTGAAGAGATATGAACAGAGAATAGAGCAATTCAGAGTAAACAGAATGTACCAGCAGGATCAAAAGAGGGTTTATCAGGAGATGAGTGGAAAACCAGGAGGTGAGAAGATCATTTCAGATGCAGAGAACAGTATGAGATATTGGTCGGGAATTTGGGATAATAATATTCATCGCAACAGTAAGGCTGAATGGTTAGATGATGTTGGGAAAGAAGTAAAGAACATGTCTCAAAAGAATATTGTGGTTACAGTGGAAACAAAGTAAGAAAGCTCCCTAACTGGAAAGCACCTGGACCTGATGGGGTGCAGGGTTACTGCTTAAAAAATCTACCCTCACTGCATGACAGGATTGTAAGACAAATAAATGATATGATCAACAATAACAAAAACATACCTGATTGGTTAACTAAAGGAAGAACAGTGCTTTGCCAGAAAGACTCGCAGAAAGGGGATGCAGTAGATAATTCTAGACCTATATCTTGTTTGCCTCTTATGTGATGACCGGTATTATATCTGATGTTATGTATGAATTTCTTGTTGAGAGTGACTACTTACCATTAGAGCAAAAGGGTTGCAAGAAGAAAAGTCGAGGTGCTAAAGACCAGCTATTGATTGTTTAAGCAATTTTGAGGGATAGTAAGAAAAAGCATAGGAATTTGGCTATGGCATGGGTTGATTATAGGAAAGCCTATGATATGGTACCGCATTCCTGGATTATAGAGAGCTTAAGGTTAGCCCAAGTAGCACAGAATATTATTGAGTTCATTGCACGGTCAATGAGCAACTGGAAGACAGATTTAACTGCTTGTGGGCAAATGCTAGGAACAGTTAATATAAAAATTTTTATCTTCCGAGGTGACAGTCTTTCTCCTCTCATATCTATTTTGTGCATAATACCTATGACTAAGAACCTGAGACAGATGAGAGCTGGGTATATGTTAGGCAATGTTAAGGTTAACAATTTATTGTTTATGGATGACTTGAAAGCATTTGGAAAGAATGAAAAGGAAATAGACAGTTTGGTAAAAACAGTGGAAGTATTTAGTTGTGATATTGGTATGGAATTCGGAATCAAAAAATGTGGTGTAGCACATATCAAAAGAGGAAAGTTGAGTAAAGCACAAGGGCTAAGGCTTCTAAGTGGAAACATGATTACAGCAGTTAACGAGGAAGGATATAGATATCTTGGAATAATAGAGTTGGATAAAGTCAAGGAACAGGAAATGAAATTGGAATTTAGAGCAGAGTATATGTGCAGACTGAAACTAATTATGAAATCGAAGTTACATTGTAGAAATAGAATTAAAGCGATCAATACATGGGCAGTATCGTTATTGAGGTATGGAGCAGGCATAATTGAATGGAAAAAGGTGGACCTACCGAAGATGGATTGAAAGAAAAGAAAGGTTATGACCTTGAATAAAGAATTTCATCCTAAAAGTGATACAGCTAGACTTTATGTTTCAAGAAAGATGGGCGGAAGAGGTCTCATCAGTTGCGAAGAATGCGTAAGAACAAAAGAAAATAGCTTAAGTTGGTACATAGAGATTAGTAATGAAGAAATGTTAGCTAGTGTAAACAGTCACAAGATTATGCGAAGTGATGAAGCTGTTGAGCCAGTACAGCACAAGGCCAATAGAAAGCAAATAGTCGAAGCTGGTTGGAAAGAAAAGGAAATGCATGGTCAATTCGTCAGAGAACTTCAGGGAGTTGATTGGGACAAGACATGGCAATGGCTACTGAAGGGTGACCCGAAAGGATGCACAGAGGCGCTTATTTGTAGTGCTCAAGAGCAGGCATTAAGTGCTAACTACATTAACTTCCATAGTGACAGAACTATTGACTCACCTTTATGTAGGATGTGTGGTAAAAGGGGAGAGAGTATTTACCATCTAATTAGTGAATGTGGAAAGTTAGCACAGGGCGAGTACAAGCGGAGGCATGATGATGTTGCACGATATGCTCACTGGCGGATTCTTCAAGAGTCGGGAATAGAGTCGTGTGACAAGTGGCATGAGCATAAGCCAGAATGTGTAATGGAAAATAAGGACTATGAGACCTATTGGGACTTTATGATTTAATGTGACCGGTTGATAGAAGCAAGAAAACCTGACGTTGTACTAATAGATAAAAGAACAAAAGACGTAAAGATAATAGATATTGCAATTCCAGGAGACAAAAGAGTTAAAGACAGGAGATAGAAAAGCGAGAAAAATACCAAATGCTGAAGGAAGAAGTCCAAAGATTGTGGAAAACGAATTCTGTTACTGTACCTGTCGTGATTGGTGCGTTAGTGATTGTGTCACAACGATTTGCTGGATATAAGAATGGTGCAAACATCAAGCTGGAGATAATCCAAAAAACTGCACTCTTGGGGAAAGCAAGATTGTTAAGGAAAATCTTGTCTCTATAGAGACGCAAATCGAGGAACACTGTGGGACCTTTGGTGACTTGTTGTCACCCGCTCTCATGGACTAGACAAACTGGACACGTGAAGTCTGAGATGACACACACGAATATTTTTTTTACACTTCAATGTCATTCTCGTATAACTAAGATACAATTATACGTCTCTCTAAAACTAGGCAACGTACAACTGGCTGTCAGGTTAACTACTTAACAAAACAAATTGAGAAACAAAAATTTACTGTGACATTAATAGAATAGAATGTAAAATAAAATAAAATAGAGAAAAAAAACAAAATCAATAGTATTTCTCATAAGTTTAGTAAGTCAGGGTTTGTCCATGGTTTATTTTGGCAGCAGAATATAAAGTATGTACTTCTTATAGTTATGTTGATGAGGTTAGATAAAATGTGCTTTTGCACTTTGTCATTAAAACATAGAGAATTAAGAAGATTAATAAAAGATTCAGAAGTAGACCCAATAATGCCAAGGGCTCCCATAGAAAGATTTATAAATTTGATTTGCTTATAGTTCGGAAGTAGAGTTTGTTGCAGAGGATAATATTTTAAAGCCTTACTCTCACTATTGATTTGTAAGTTAGTTTCAAAACCAATAGTGAGCTCAAGAATGTACAGGACCTTTTCCTTAGTAATCATAAGAAGCTCGGGTTAGATAGCACTATCTGTAATAAAAGAAGGGGGTATAAAAGCAGGAAGATCTACGTATAATGAGCAATCTGTAGGTGTGGAAAATGTCTTAGTTATGGAATGTAGGACAGAATCATTTCTCCAGGTATACCTATCATGTTCTAGATACTGGTTACAGCCAGAAACAATGTGTTGCAAAGCTTCAGATTGAAAGCAAAAGGAACATGCTGATGATTGAGAGATGGACCACTTTGAGAGGTTTTTCGAGTTGCCAATGTATTTGTTGAGTATTTCAGAGAAAAGTTGAAAATATTCTTGGGTAGTTTTTGTTGAACGTTTGACCAAGTGCTGGTGGTAGCCTTTGAAGCGTATTTGAAAACCGATGAAATAACTAGTCCTTGTGATGTTAATTCACTTCTTATACGATGATGGTGGTGAGTTTGAATAGATTTGAGAACTTGCTTTACACTTCTGTACTGATCATACCCTATAGTCTCGCATTAAGGCGCCGGCGCCTATATCCGGATATTTAAAATTTCTGGGTTTTCAAGGCTAGGAAATAGGGCCGCGTATAGGCGCCCAGCGCCTATAAGTTTTTGGACCCCACGTATTCAAGAGGAGCTGACTTGTAAAAAAAAGCCTGATAATCAACACGATAAATATGCCGTGAAAGTTCTGAAAGATGGTGAAATTGTAGGATACATTCCACGACTATTTTCTAAAACTTGCACCCTCATTTTGCTGTCCGGTGGCTGCATGAAAGTTTGCATAATAGGAAAACGAGAGAACAAAAGAGGAGAGGGGCTGGAGGTCCCTTGTTTAGTGACTGCCAAGGTGTCAGAATATATCTATCAAAAGTAGAACCAATTATTAAAGATATATGTAAAAGACTAATTGAAAATAATTGAATCTTCTATATGAAAATCGCTTTATGTTATTTCTTTGTCAATATACGGCAAGAAATACGATATTCAAAAAACTGGGCCGGATATAGGCGCCACGGCGCCTTTATACGAGCGGCGCCTATATGCGAGATTATAGGGTATTGAATGTTTGTAAAGGTATTAGAATCCTGCCATACAGCTTGTATATCAGAATTAGGAGAGGATTTTAAAGAATTCCAAATTATGGTTTGTCACTGTATAAACTTGGTAGATGGAAGAATAAGACTTACGCCATAGTTTGATTTGCTGATTATGAGATTACTTAAGGTGGCACTTATTGGCAATTCAAACCACCGACGCACACAGTCGGCAACTTTGGTATCTAGGTTTTCAATTAACCACGTTTTGCTAAGATCAGCTATAGTGAGGTGCCAAGAAATTTTAGAGAGAACATAGCGATGGTATAGCAGCAGTTTATTCTTTGGATGGCAAGGGATTTTATCTACTGTACATAACAAGTCACTAATAGATTCCAATACAATAGATTTGTGCTCTACGTTATCCATAGAGAAGGAGAAGTATTTGCCAAGATATTTAAAAGAACTGCCAATGCTGACAGTGGGAACGAGATCATGATTAATGATAAGTTTAGGCAAAAAGTGCACAGATGAGGTTGAAGACTTTTTGATTCCAAATGAGGAGCATTTATCCACACTGATGGTCATATCAACCCAATTACACCATCTAGAAAAATGGCTGAGTAAAATCTGATTCTCTTGCTCCAGATTCGTAATAACAGCTGCATCGTCAGAAAACTGAAGCCAGTGCAATGGATGTAAAGAGGCTGTAGAAAAGCCAAATTGTGCGAAATTAGGATCAGAGATATATCTGATAAAGGTATTAATGCATAGTATGAAGGTTAATGGGTTGAGGCAGTCACCCTGTAAAATACCCCTTCCCACCTTTATAAATGGAGTTTTGAACGACTTGGTAATGATAGATGTATGAAAGTTAGAATAGAGATTGCCAATGATTTTTTGAATATGCAAAGGGTTATCATGGTATTTCAGTACTTGGAATAAGATTATGATTCTCTGCACCGAATGTTTTCTTGAGATGTAGCAAGGTGATAACAAAAGATCTTTTTTTCACTCGTGCTTTGCTGATTACTTGCGCCATTTGAGCAGTGTGTTCAAGCGTGCCTGATAGTTTAGGGAGAAATCCCTTCTGGATTTTGTGCTCTAGACAATTGTTAGACTTCAAGTATGAAAACATAGAGTCACGAACACAGGAGGTACAGATCTTCAATGGAACACTTTCAAGAGTTATTGGCCAAAAGTTTGAGGGATCCGAAGTATCGCCATTCTTATGAACAAGGACTGTGCATGCTCTTTTCCAATTCATAGGAATCTCACCAGAATTCCAAAGCAATGACAATAGTTTAGTTAAGTATGTTCTAAGAAAAGGGCAACGTTTGAAAGGAATTACAGAAAGTTTATCCAGAGGCCAGGGTGATCCAGATGCTTTCATTCTACGAACGATCTTGGTTATTTGTTCGTAAGAAGGAGAGGAAAGATTGTATGGTATTGTAGGCTGAGGAAGGGAAGGAATGCAGCTTAGGATTTTGAACAAATTGGGTGGCTGTTTGACACGGAAAAAGTCTCTGAAGAAAGTAGTAGTTGTCATATTAAAAGAAGGAAAAGGTGATGCACCGCTGTTTAGATTGGTTTTCACATACCTCCGGAAATTGCTTTGAATTCTGGTATCGTGAGCAAATTCAGATGATGGAATCTCAGCGGAAGTGCGTACCCTATTACGTAATAAGCATGAGGCATACCTAATTTCGTTCGGGGAGGCCTGGGACTATTTTAATATTTTAAAATTGCTTTTAACGACTTTTTTGGCAAGTCTTTATACTTATTGACCACTTCATTGCTAATAAAATCTTCCAAGTAACCAAAATTGTCATAGAAATAGTTGTAGATAGTTGAGTTCATAATGTCCATCGAATCATCGATGCTTGACGAGTGTAATCCAAAAATCGGTAGCGATACTATGAAAAACACATTTGCAGCGTTCCACTGATCATCAGATTTTGGTAATTTGACTTCAGGCTTGACATCAGAGATAAAATTAGTTATGCTGTTATCGACATCTTCGTTATAATTGTCATTATTGTACGAACCGATAAGGTTCTCCTCTACAAATTCAAACGTCTCTTCAGTAAGATCCTTGATTACTCGGAAAGTACATTGATGCATCTTAAGGCCACGTATACCTTTACATATTTTTCCACAGGAACATTTCACGCAATGACTATTGCTAGGAGACAACGACGTATTTGCATTTCCAGAATCAAGAAATACTCGCGGATGAGACTGCTCTTGAGACTGTTGATTACCATTAAAGTTATCACCATAATTTATGTTCATCTTTTTCTTGCATCGCCACGAATGGCGGCCTAACGATTTAAAATCGTCTCAACAAAATGAGCAAATCACCATTACAGCGAAAAGAAACAAAACACTGCGTCTCAGCATCTTCAAAGCACAAAAAAGTAATGAAGCCAACAGTTAAAAATAACCAATATAACGAACCTGACATAAGAAATAATTGTAAAACGTAAGGACCGTGCACAAACACATCTGTTGTGTAGCTCAACGGTCAATAAAATATATGTCAATAAAAATAAAAATAATAAAAATAATTAAGCAAACCGAAACTTAATTACAAGATACTATAATACTATTATGTACTATATTATGTTCCTTTTTAGCCAATAGAGATAACTTGGAACACCGCAATATGTATATATATATATAAATAAATATAGTTATATATATATATATAATATATATATATATATATATATATATATATATATATATATATATATATATATATATATATATATATATATATATAATATTATATATATATATACTTGCGTAGCAACACCTAGCCCTATCTCGAGAGAAGAAGTTGATAGAACATCAAGTACATACTGTTAACCAATTATATTGACTTCCTAGTTGTAGTACTAGAAGCCCGATAACCGACCCGAGCTATAGGCTACCTTTCACTTTTATGCATGTGGTAAAATCTTCCATCGTAAGACAATATACAAAGAGAAAAATTAGCTGCATATTATTATATTATGGGGGCTTTTACATATTAAAAATCACTACCGAAATATGAGTAACAACAGATCAGGAGCGTCGAAACCGGGGGTGGGCAGGAAGCACTGCTCAACATTTTTTTCGGAAAGTAGGATGTTTCACTATCAAGAAGTCCCCTCGACTTTCAAAGTCCTTTCAACGCCCCTGCACACATATTTTCATTGAATAAATTTCCATCCTGAATGTTATTTATATGTAAAGTACAAAATGTCTAATTTTCTAAAAAATGTAAAAATGCTTACCTTTTCTAAATAACTGCTTTCAAGCGAAAAAATGTTGTTTGAAATTACTAGCTGGTATGCTATATTTATTT
Source organism: Cassiopea xamachana (assembly GCA_900291935.2). NCBI lineage: Eukaryota > Metazoa > Cnidaria > Scyphozoa > Rhizostomeae > Cassiopeidae > Cassiopea > Cassiopea xamachana. The sequence goes on along the minus strand of OLMO02000302.1, from coordinate 5,410,701 downwards.
GATTTCCTTTCTCTTTTCCGCTTTCCTTCAAATCCAGATTGCCTGGGCTTCAACTCTTATCAAACGTAGCGAATGGGGTAAGTAAACTTTTCCATTTGCCTTAAAAAGTCTTCCATCCCTACAGCCGGCATTCAAAATGACAGCTCCCTACAAATATGTAACTCTGGAAGGAGGTAAAAAACAACACCCTAGAACACGATGGTCTCTGTTCTTAAAATAGAATAGAATTTCTGGAAATTAAAAAGAAATTGGCACGAGCTAGATACATAAAACTGATAAAAAGGAAGTAGGTTGCCCTCACTGCTAGTGCAAAGTACCCTGTATGCATCATACTAAGAAGAGGTTGAAGAAATGCGAAATTAGTACCTACGTGGAATTCATGATACAGAACAAGCACAGAAATTGGAAAATCCTACTTCTTATAGCTTTTTTCAGTGTAATCCAACTCGTCATTCTAGCACTGAATGAAAAAATGTCATCCTGATTGCAGTCGCCGCGCCTTGAAAATGAGGTTGAGTGGTGGCTTGCTATTTCCCCATGTCCTCGAGGAGATAATTTTGACTTGCCATAACATCAAAGGTGCAAAAACGAGTTGCCCTTCTGCCCAATTCTTATTCTGTGGTAGCTTCCATGAACATCAGAATGAAGAAAGGATTCAAGAAATATGCTCGACAAAAAGGAATTCATATTGTATCAAATTTAGTAAATCATTAACTGCTGCCTTTGGTAGCTTAAGTCAACATAACACTACTCACATCAAAAATTGTCAAAATAAATACACTTTATCGCGATATAGCTAATCTACACAACTGCCTGCCTTCCATTAGCACAAAAGATTAGAATCTGACCTTCCTTCTTTCCATCTTAGTGAATATACCTAGTTGGTAAAAAGTTAGAACTCTATAGAAAAAGCTGGTATCTTGCATTTCCTCTGCTTTAATTGACGAGATTATTTATCTCTTAGCAACTATAGTTGTAACCAACTTTAAATACTGTGATGATGATTAGTTTTCAGATGATGATGGCTTGATGAACAGACCGAAACATGTTTTGCAAATTGAAAAATTTTGTCTTGTTTCTTAGTGTACTGTCTGACCATCAGACTATATTGCACTGAGAAATTTCGTAAATTTATATATACTTACATATATATATATATATATATAAATAAATTTATATATATATATATATATGTAAATTTATATATATATATATATTTATATATATATATATATATATAAATTTATATATTATTACGTTTGAAGAGTGTTTCAACACTTCGAAAAGTGGTGCAATTGCGGACACTCAACCAGGCACGTGGTTTTGCAAATTATATGCAAATGGCAATAGCAAATCAACAACACTAGAAAATCGAGATACGCCCAACGAAAAAAAATACAATTTGAGGATTCGAAAACTTAAACTTTGCCGCGACAACCTTTTGTTAATACAGATCGTTAATCAATACTGTGATTGATAGCTGCACAGTTTTCTTACAACCTCGAGACTTCTTGGAATGAAGCATTTAGTTGATGGATGTACTATTGTGGTATTCGAGACCACACTTCATCAACACGTTGAATAAAATTATCTTCATTTGTCGGAGCTCGTTCTTGATGCTTCATCGTGCTTCATTGCTGAGCTGGTTTTTGATGCATAGCCACATATTTTCAAGTATGTTTCGATCAGAGCTTTGAGCAGGACACTGTATAAGTAATGTACTCCTGCTCGAAGAAGTTTTGGGTTAATTCTGCTCGGTGTAGAGCTGCATTATGATTCTGAATATTAAAATGTTTTGTTAGATTCAAGTAGATGTCAGGGATACAGTCAGGTACGTTTTCTTGAAGAAAAGAAGCCTTACATGTGGCATTCATTCTTTGATCACTTTTCAAAAGTCTCCCACCATTAGGCCCAATACAGCCTTGAATCATAAAAGATGCACTTTCAAATGTCTGTTGAAAAATTCGAGAATATTTGCGTTTAACATAATCCATACTCTTAACAATCTTCAGTCCTTTCCTAGGCCAATATGATATTCATCAGGTAATACATCCTTTCAGTCGTAAATGACCACTTTGCTATGTTCTCGGACCCACCGAAGACGGATCAGATAGTTGTTTGCTGAAATAAAAGGTTTTCCTTTTCTTCTAAAGCTTAGAAACTTATATTTATGTACTATCTTTCTGATAATATATTTGATTGCAGTATTGCAAACATCGAATTGGCGAACGTCTTTCACAATTTCTTTTAAAGTTCAAATCTAAGCTTTTTGCCGCACAAACTATTCGCTCTACCCATGCACTGATTTTAATTGAACGCCCAGTTCTTGTTTTTTTCTCAATAGAACCACTGGAAACGAACTTATTATAAAAGTATAGTGCATTAGAAGGATAAAAATTCAGCTGCCATACAATTCTTCGAAATGGCATACCACTTTCTCTCAAATATTGTACAGCTGATCGCTCTTCTTTGGGCAATTCTTGCGTTGTTTGGTATTAGTTTCTTTGACACAGTGTTCATAATTTATAGGAAGAATTCATACCTTATATTATCAAACTTTGTTAAACGATAGCTTGAGATGTCTTTCCTACCAAATCAGTGTATTCAAAATTATTAGATAGGATTCCAATGAACATCTTTTTGCAGGCCTAACTGAAATGCTAGTTGTAATGAAGCCATTTTGCTCTAAGTGGTGGAATACTTTTCGGACGCAAGTGTGTGTATACAATATATATATATGTGTATACAATATATATATATGTGTATACAATATATATATATAT
>OLMO02000302.1:5395195-5407818 GCA_900291935.2 Cassiopea xamachana | reverse complement strand
CTTCCATATCTTGCAACAAAGAGGTTGGTCGGGATGAAAAGCTTTCAAGGAATCGAACCATCTGTTTAAAGTTAAAGATTACACAAATTTCTTATAACAACATTGAATTTCGATGAAGCCTAGTTATGCTCTTAACTTTTTTGGCTTGAAGCTTAAAATATTCTTAGTATGTTCTCAAATTCCTTGCTTTTAAAATGTGCACTGATTTCTCAAAAGAGCCATAATTGCTCTGAAAAAGAGCCGCGGAGCAAATTTTACCACACATGCCTATAAATTCAGCCTGGAAGCAATGAAAAGTCCTACTCGTTTGTTTGTATTTTCCTCTTTTCATCTTATGTTTTTTGACAGAAGGTTATGAAGCCTTGTTTTCGTCTTAACTTTTTGGAATTTGAAGCCTTATGCTTTTTATGATTTGTTTGTATAAAAAACAAAGTGTACATTTTGAAAGACTTTACTAAACAAACATTGAACTGATCAGTCCCTCTGCAAGAAACAATAACAATATCGCGTTTCTAACATTTTCAAAACTCATAAATCTCGCGCTGTTTCCCCTGCTCATTGTGGTTGTTTGTCCGCATAGAGATCCCAAGATCCCTTGCGCGATAAATTGTGACATTGGTGACACGGATCCCTATTGCCTTCTTAATAGACTTGTCAAATATATTACTTTTTGCTTATTTAGCAGCATCAATTTAGACTATAAACACTTACAGACACAAATCCCTGGATCAAACAACGAAAGGGAAAAGTTTTTAGCCTATCTGCAATAGCGAATAAAAAAGCAATATGATAGTCCAAAGTTAAGGGGGAAATCCGTGCTAGAAATGCAAAGTGATTGGTTCAATGACGGCTTCATAGTGATCGAATCCTATGGGTTCAATAGCAGCCTCCACTTGCCCAGGAATTTCTAATGTTTTAGGTTACTCCCTCTCATATCAAGGTTTTTATGTTCAGTTGATGAAAAATGGGTTTGGTGTTATGATCGCTACTAAAATCACTAACGAAGATAGATTCTAAAAGACCGTTTCATTGAAGGTTTGAGCAAAACAGCAAGCACTCTGGGCTATAAAAACTTGACGGAGCTAGATAATTTAAAGTTTAAGTGGTCATACAGTTATATATAGGTAAAGCAACACTTTTTGTCGAAGGAAGTCTTGTATTTTACAATTGAGCTGCTATTGTGTATCAGACAATGGAGGCAATTAGGGACTACGTATTCAGTGTGGCAAAACAATGGGTACTGGTAGATTTATTTTGTAAACTGATATATGGATGCTGGAGGAATGACTTCAAGCTACTGAGCGGCCAGTAAGAACCTTGCAAGGAAAAGGGCAATTTGACCTATTCGCCTGTGGATTCTTGAGCTAAATGTATTGAGGGAGGGGGGCTGCTTACTCAAATAAGCTACTACAATAAGCTCTAGTGCACTAAACTACCAAATAACTTCAAATGCACACACATATACAGTATACTCGGGATATTCCGAATCGATCGAGAATAAGGGAAAAATACAGATTAGGAGGAAATCTGGATAAACAGGAGGATCCCATTCTGATACACGAAATAAGTTAGAGGTTACAAACATCAAAGTACAGCTTGAAACTCATCATACCGTGAAATTTCGTATGAATTCCAGCAGTTTTTCCCAGCACTTTCGGCAATTGTTATAAATTGAGTTGAAACAAGGAAAGTATAAATCTAGTGAATTCTTTCAGCAACCTTTTCCCAGAAAAGCAACTGCCAGATAGTGAAATAACAATTGAAAACTCTTCTAGGTATGGTTCTTTCTGTCTCCTTCCTCTCATAAGAAGGCTTTTTCGTAATATTGATTTGATATCCTTAAAATTTAGAGCCCTTGTAAAGTAAATAGTTGGCGGGAAATCCGGATAAAGAGGAGTCCTCTGTCAAAAAGTCTGGAATAAGCAGTATAGTTTACTACGCATAATGTTTTGGGAGTTTAGAAAATGTTCGGAAATGTCATAAAATTCGGATTATTGGATGTCGGACTAACTGAAGTATTACTGCAGCCTAGAATTTGCTCTTAAGGTGGAACTTTGAATGTACATAAGATGTTTGTTCATTTGTTAGTCTAATTTTCGAAGTGAGCATCATTCAATACAGCATAATACTGCCCATTATTCATCGCTGGTAGGGTGAAAGCTTTAGATTTCTGCAAAATATTTATTGTTTTACAAGTAGTGTGTGAAGATCGTTTGGAATTACATAGTTAGATTCTGCCAATACTAGCTACATTAGAGTGATTTCAGCATAAACTGTTTTGTATAAGTAAATTGTTGAATACGCCAATTCCTCCTTTTTGAATGCACAGCCAAAATAAATCAGTGAAAATATCAGTCAGAAAGAAAAGGAAAGCATCCTGCAATATATGATTCAAGTAGGTAAAATTGTGCCCTTAAATGGAAAACAATCACATGTTACCTGAATTATCTTCTAACACTGCATTGTTAAAAGAGCCCTAGCTTATAATTAATAGCTAATGGCCTAAGCTTCCATTACAAATTCCGGATCAAACGATTACAAACAACAGTTTGAGTAGACAGAGCTAATGAATTTGCTCAAACCATTGTTCACTCATTTTCAAAGTATCTGAAGAGCCAACTCTATTATAAAAAAGTTGTCCTAAGTCAAGATTTACTTGTAAACATCTTGCAAAATGCCTTTCTACACTGTTAAACTATTTAATCAAAAGAGTGCGCGAAAGAAGTATGCTATATAGCTAGAGGGACTTGATCAACTAATGAAAAAGCAGCTAGCTAACTGTACCCGAACCCTCAGCAGAGCCTATTCTGCAAAAATAACAATATCTCACCATTACTGGTCCTCCTATGAACAAGCACAATCTTCAACGGTCATATCTGGTAACATCTTTTTATAGATATTATCATCTTGATATAGGATGGTGAGAGAAGAAAAGCTCTTTGGGGAGCAACACGGCTTTTTATCAAGTACTTTCTGAATCACAGTGACATAGCCATATATAGGCACCGAAGAATAGCAGGAACCTCTACAATAATTAGCATCATAGCCTCTAGGCTGAACTACCCAATCATCCCAGCCAATTTCTGTAAAGTTTACATAGAGTGATTCACGACAGCATCCCTTCATTTTTGAATGACATTTTACAACTCTTCGCTTGCGCTTCTTGATTTCACTTTCGACATTTACAACCAAAAATGGCCTTTTGTCTCCTTTACGAGCAACAACACAACCATGACATCTTAGCGATAAAAATAAATCAACGTCTTCTGAGCGGGGGTCCAGCTGTTCAATCCAATCTTTAGCTTTAGCACTGTCCAACCCTGATAAACAAATGAGTTATGTTGTATAATCAGGGCATAAAAATCCATCATACTTTCTACACATATGTGCACATAAGACATTCAACAAGTATAAACTTAAAGTCTTAAAATGAAAGCAGAAAAAGGTTGTATTTCCCAAGTGATACTTCACATGATTAGAAAATGGAAGGCAGTGTTGTTATAGCCTAACTCAGTTCAATTGATTCTAACTGGTAAAATTGATCCTAAATTAAAGTTTAACCAACATGCATCCAAAACTTGTCAAAAAGCAAACACCAAAATTAGTGCTTATTCTAGGATCTCAAATTACCTTGATGAAACACAATCGCTTAGCTTCTGCAGCTCATTTATAAGATTTCACTTAAATTATTGTTCATTAAGCAGCTGTGGCCTAGCGGTAATGCACTCAAGTCAAACCAACGTGGTCCTGGGTTCAAGGCCCATCACACGCCATTCGTGACGTCAATCTCAAATGCTCGTGCCAGAGCTAACGTCCTCTTAGAGGCACCCTCTAAGCGCCAAGGAATTGGGAGAAACGGAGGTGAAATCGAGAAACTAAAGTTTAACTATTGTTCATTAATATGGATATTTTGTGGAAAAGTAGCCAATAAAGACCTCAACCACGCTCACATAAGAGCACTTCCAATTCTACATAATGACTATTCCTCTTGAAGAACTTCTACGAAAATTAAATGAATGCACAATTCATTTCAAAAACTTGCGAATGTTAAGTGCTTAAGGTTTATAAATTTATCAACAAAGAAAACCCATCCTTTTTGTGGAAGACGTTCAATGAAAAGAGCAGTCAATACGATTTGCAATCAAAGAATCTGCTAATATTGCTTCAAAATAACACTATTAGATATTGAATATTGAATCTGTTCAATATTTGTAAGGTATTAATAGGGTAGTCGTTGGCCATGCGGTAGTCATTGTCGTCTACTTCCCACGATATCGTCCCAGTAACGCTACTTCTTGTATATTTTTTCAAGTAGTTTTTGTAAGTTCCAATTCTATATGTATTTGCTGTATGCCAATAAAGGAAAGGAGAAAACTATTTGATATGGAAATTATAGTTTAATCTCTTGAGACAGCATAGTATGGAAACAACTTCAGAATAACATTAAAAGCAAAACCTCCATCTGCTCTGTCAAAGATCCCATAAAAGTTGTAATAGATAAGGCTGTAACTGTAAAATTTGTGAATGACAAAAACATTGCTTTTAACAATTTCGTTTTATCTGAGATTCTTTTTTTAGAGTATGCATAGTACTGTAAATAGTTGGTCATAATTAGTTTTATCACAAACTATGTAAAAACCAACCTTAAGAAATTATCTCCTAAATAACCTGGCTGTCCCCAATAATGGGGAGTTTTGTACAAAGTGAAGATCTAACTCTATTCCGATTTGTTCCATAAGTTTCTTGAAATTGTGTTAAAATTACAAGGGCTCCTAAACTAACAGGTACAACGGAAAATTTTCGAAGACTCCAAAGTCTCATGATTTCCCATTTGATGTCCTGACATTTTTCAATTTTTTTCTATTTCTTTTTCACCTACTCTTTTGTCTCCATGGATGGCAATATCAATAATTATTGCAGACTACTTCACCTATTAATAATGACAATTTCGGACTTTCTTGCTTCAATGGTGCGACCGCAATGAATATTCATGTCCCACAGAAGCTTATGAGACTTATTTTCTGAGACTGTTTGTACCATCGATCAGATCTTTCAAGCATAAACTTTCTACAAAGTTTCCTATGAATCATTTTTGCGACATTGTCGTGTCTCCTCTTATAATCCGTCTGAGCCAGATTCTTGCATTCGCTAACTATATGGCTCACAGTTTCTCTTCTTTCTTTACATAATCTAAATATCGGAGAATCAGCTGTATTATCAATGTTGTACGTTATATGGTTGGTTTTGATAGATTGCTCTTGAGCAGCACATATCAACGCTTCTGCAATTTTTTTCAGATCAGACTTACTCAGCCACCAAGCGTCTTTTTCCGTTGAGATAGGTATGTCACTAACACCTGGCTGCACATGGTTTTCCCCATCCAGGATTTCATTTTCTTTTCTTTCACTGGTCTTATAAAGTCATCCTTACTACGGCCAAAATACTGACATGTTTGACAGCATACAGCAGCTCCTCATTGGAATGTTTGGGGTACCATCCAAGATTGTTCTCTTCACTTATGATAAAATACTCGAAACTCAGCAATCCTCTTCCTCCATCCTTTCTACTAAGATAGAGTCTATCTACATCACTTTTTGAACTTAAATCTTTATTAATAGTAAGCAATTTTCTCGTCTTTCTACTTAATCCTTTTATTTCTTCTACATTCCACCTTAAAATACCAGCCCCATACCTTAAAATTGTAACTGCCCAAGCGTTTATTGACTTCATCTTGTTTTTACCATTCAGTTTAGAATTCAGTATTAACCTTACTCAAAGTTTGTACTCTTTTGCCAATTGAAGTTTCATTTCATTTTCTTTAATCTTATCACTTCCCAGTATCCCAAGGTACTTGTAACCTTCTTCATCAATAGCTTTCAATATTTTCCATCTGGCAGTAGTGCATCTGTACTTGTAACAACGTATCCTCACATTTGCATGACTTTCCCACACTTGTTCATCCCAAGCTCCATCCTGACATCCTTACAATACATTTGCAGTGTCCTTACAATGGAATCAATTTGACTATGACAAATAACTGTAAACGATCCATGAACAACAAGTGATCTAACTTCGTTGACCCAACTCATAGTGACATTAGCCTTCCTCAGCACCATAGTAAAAGGTATCACGCATATAACAAAAAGAAGTGGTGATAAACTGTCCCCCTGGAATATTCCTTTGCTAACATTAACTTCACCTAAAGAAACTCCCGACGAAGTTAGCTCCAATTTCCAGTTCTTCATGCTGCTACTCAAAACCTTTAAAATACTATCAGCTACTCCAAAAGATTCTAAACATTATCAAATCCAACTATGTGGAATCATATCATAAGCTTTCAATAATCTACCCACGCCATTGCAAGGTTAGTGTACCTCCTTTCGGACCCTTTCAGTGCTTCCTTGTTTATCAATAGCTGTTCCTTGGTCCTTCTGGTCTTTCTTCTACATACCTTATGCTCCTCAGGCAACAGTTTCTTTTCCTCTAAGAAGTTATAGAGATAATCACACATAATACCTACAAAGAGCTCCCACATTCTCGGCAAACAAGAAGTCAGTCGGTACGTGTCCACAGCTGTACCGTTAGTTTTATCTATCAGGCACAAAACAGTTCTTCCATACGTTAATCACTCAGGCAGCTGTTCCTTTCCTCTTACAATTTCATTCAATGATAGGGCAATTCTTTCAAGCAGACTTGTCAATTTCTTTACCCAGAAACCATCTCCATCTCCCCCCTGGTGCTTTCAAATTTGATACTTTTCTACTTTGCCTTAAGAAATGTTCCCCAGTTACGACCAAATCTTCCTAATTCCAATCCTTATTGTTGTCTTTCAGTGTCTTGAGCTACTCATCATTGAAATTATGGTATTTACTCTCTCCACATATTCCATTCGAGAACACTCTACTTTCTTTCGCACGTGCAATTTCATTTGCTACCTGGTTATTTCCATTAAGTTCAGAATACATTATCTTCTGGTCATAGTTGATAAAATCGGTTTTGACAGAATTTTTGCAGTCTTTCAGTATATCGATCAATTTTGGCTTTCTTGGTCAAGACTCTTAGCTTCAGTTCTTCTAACACTGCTTCAATTCCTTGTCTACTTTGAAGACACGGCAATACCTTGTCTACTTCTCTTACAGCCAGTTTTAGTTCCTTAAATGGAAATTTCTAAGACATTATTCCTTTACAGTTCTCTTTCAATTTGTATATTTCATTACGTTCATTCATAATATCTAATTTTTTCTCTAAAGCTTCTTCAAAAGATATGTCTAATTCAGTTCTATTGCCATGTTCAACTCCATCGTTCAAAGTTAGGGTGTCTTCTAATGAAACATTGCTCTCTTCTTCATTATAGTTCCTACAGTACCGTTAATCCTTCTCTGTACCATTTCTAACTCTAATTCCGCAAGCCATCCATTCTGTAAAATTGCCCTTGCCTGATCGCATACTCGTTCTGAAACATCAAAAACTCCTTGTTCTTTCCATTCTTTGTACATCCTTTGCCTAAATCCTTTTACTGGAACACCATTCTTGTAAAGAAGCTTCGATCTAAAATAACACTCCATCGTCACAATACTCACTCTCTTCAACAAATGTTTCCTAGCAGTAGCAGGATGACGACTGGGTCCCCTCTACTGGACCGGGGGTAACCTCACGGGTGAGGCACTTTCACTTAAAGCTCCAGTACCATTTAAGCCGTTATTTTTAAAACTTTGAGAACTCATTTCACTCATACGAGGTATAGAGGAATTAAGGTTGCACAACCACCAGTGTTATTATCGAGACGCCACTTCTAGGAAAGATGTCAACAAAGACTAAAAGTCCTTCATACCCATGAGACAGACCAGCCCCTGCCGGGTGCCAACCGGGTACTTCATGGTCTCAGGAAGAGCTACCAAGTACTACACCTTGCCCAAGGATGATTTGGAGGAAGTTATGGCAAAGGGTAACCTCATTACCCCACGTCGAAGCTCCATAATCTGTTGTAGTTTAATGTTATACCCAAGAAAATATCATCATTATTATTAGTATTATACGTCTTGGTCTCTTCATTCTAATGTTTGAATCACTGCACTTTCTATGTTGACCTCCTACAATATCTTCTTCTTTTTCTTATCATCGGTGATGACCTACGTCCTGACATGCTCGCCTCAATTTCCAATACTCTTTATGTTTTAGAACTGAGTGTGGGCTTTGAAACAAATCTAACATCGAAAAACATCGCTACCTTCTTCAAGATCTCAGATCAAAATACCGTCACGTCAAATTTGTTAACTTGTCTATAATTTCTCTTGGTATCTTTGGACAGTCCTGAGATTCTTTCATTCAGATGTCAACCAATCTATCTATTAACAGTGGCCAAACTAACTATATAATCACTAAATTAACTAGCATAATAATTTGCACAACTTATTACATCTTCTGCAATGCGCGCTAAACTTTGGCCAACCCGGACCTTCTATTGTACAAACAGTTTCTCTTTTCATTTTGAGCTCTTCATGTTACAATTATGTATTTACTTATTTAATAGAAATATCTCCAGAGAAACCAAACACAAGGTGGCACAAGCCTGTGCATCTTTGGTGCAGGTCCTTAGCCCGGATAAATGGCGAAGGTTGCTTCTGAAAAATGCATCTGCAGTAAAATTTGGCAAGTCAAATATGCGGAAGAACAACAGAATCTTCATACAGGATCTGTTTTGGCCTGGGGCAGGAACGACTGCCGTTGGTAGTGTTGGCCAACAGGGTACCAGAGGAAACTGTGCGACTGTTGGTCAGAGGCAGAGGAGGAGAAGGAGAGAAGGAGAGCGTGTCCACAGAGAGGGAGAGAAGGATGTGGTGGTGAGAGTTGGAACATTAAATCTTGGAACTATGACTGGCAAAAGAGGGAATTGGTTGATATGATGGATAGGAAAGAGGTAAATATATTGTGTGTGCAAGAGTGCAAGAGAGTAAGTAGAAATGGAGCTAAGCTAGGAACATTGGGGGCGGCATTAAATTGCGGATAGAAGGAGAAATGGTGTAGGGGTAATCCTGAAAGATGAGTACGCTGAGAGAGTATTAGAGGTGAGAAGAATGTCTGACAGAGTAATGAGCGTGAAACAAGGAGTTGAAGGAGAAATGATAAACCTAATTAGTACTTATGCTTCACAGGTGGGGTGTGAGCTCGATGAAAAAGAAGAATTCTGGAGCGAGTTAGATGACATGATGGAAAGTGTACAGAGAGCAAAAAGAGTGGTGATTAGTGCCGACTTAAATGGTCATGTTGGTGGGGGGAACAGGGGGATAATGAGGTGGTAGGAGAGTATAGTATAGAGGAGAGGAATGCAAAGGGACAAATTATTTTAGATTTGCAAAAAGGATGGGAATGGCAGTGGTGAATACTTACTTTAAGAAGGAAGAACATAGGTTGACATAAAAAAGTGGAGGAAGGTGTATGCAGGTGAACTATATCTTGTGCCGAAGAAAAAGACTCGACGAGATAGGAGACTGCAAGGTAGTGGCATGGGAGAATGTAGCTAAACAGCATCGTTTGGTGGTAAGTAGGATGGATATAAAGAAAAAGAAGAAGGGAAGGGTAGTGAAAGGTGAACCAAAGATTAGATGGAGGAAACTGAAAATTAGCGACTGCAGCATAAATTTCAAGGAGAAGGTGAAGAGGGAACTTGGAGGAGCAGAGGAATTGCCTGATGAGTGGGAAGTCTCTCTTCCGCTGTAAGGGAGACTGCCAGGAATGTACTCGGAGTATTGTCTGGATGGAGAAAAGTGGATGAGAAGACCTGGTGGTGGAACAAGAATGTGCAGGATAGGGTAAAAGGTAAGAAATTAGCAAAAAGAAATTGACAGAGGCAGAGGGACAAGGAGAGCAGACTAGAGTATATGGAGGCATGAAAGAAGGCAAAGAAGGAGGTGGCAAAGGCATATGACGAGTTTTATGACAGGTTGGATACTGCAGAAGGAGAAAGGGCTTGTGTAGGCTAGCCAAAAGGAGGGACCAAGCAGGAAAGGATATGCAACATGTCAGGGTAATTAGGGATGCAAATGAAAATGTGTTGACAATGGAAGAGAGTGGGCTGAGAAAATGGAAATAATATTTTGCGGAGCTTAATGAATGAAGAAAATGAGAGAGAGAAGGTTGGAAGTGGTTGAAAATGTAAACCAGAATTTAGGGAGAATTAGTATGGAGGAGGTGAGAGTAGCTATAAAGAAGATGAAAAATGGGAGAGCACTCGGACCCAATGATATACCAGTGGAGGCATGGAGATATTTGGGAGAAATGGCAGTGAGGTTTTTAAGTAGACTGTGTAATACGATGCTAGCTTGAGAGAGGATGCCAGAAGAATGGAGGAAAAGTATTTTGATTCCAATTTTCAAGAGTAAAGGCGATGTGCAGAACTGCAGTAACTATAGGAGGATGAAATAGTTCAGCCATAGCATGAAGATATGGGAAACAATAGTGGAGGCAAGATTGAGAAGCACGGTGGAGATTAGTGAACAGCAGTTTGGATCCATGCCAAGAAAAGGCAGTACAGATGCAATGTTTGCTTTGAGAATACGGATGGAAAATACAGAGAAGGGCTGAAAGAGTTAAATTGTGTATTTGTGGACTTGGAAAAGACTTACGAGAGGGTACCAAGATAGGAATTATGGTACTGCATGAGGAAGACGGGACTGCCAGAAAATTATGTTAGGGTGGTGCAAGATATGTAAAAGAACTGTGTGGCAGTGGTGAGAAGCACAATAGGAACCACGGATAAATTCTGGGTAAAGGCTGGATTGCATCAGGGATCAGCTTTGAGCCCTTTCCTGCTTGCAATTGTGATAAACAGGTTTACAGATCAGGTTAGGCAGGAGCCTCCACAGACCATGATGTTCGCTGATGACATTGCAATATGTGGAGAGAGCAGGCTAAAGAGAGCCTGGAGAAATGGAGATATGGACTGGAAAGAAGAGGAATGAAAGTCAGTATACGTAAAGCTGAGTATATGTGCTTGAATGAGAGGAAGGATGGGGGGGGGACAGTGCAGATGTCAGGGGTAGAGGTGAGTAGGGTTGATGAATTCAAGTATTTGGAGTCAACAATCCAGAATAATGGAGAGCGCAGTAGGGAGGTAAAAAGGAGATTGCAGGCAGCCTCGAATGGATGAAGAAAGGTGTTACGAGTGATCTTTGACTGGAGGATATCAGCAAAAATGAAGGGGAAAGTGTACAAGACAGTGGTGAGACCAGCTATGATGTAAAGCTTGGAAGCAGTAGCATTAACTAAGAGACAGGAAGCAGACCTGGAGGAGGCAGAGACGAAAATGCTGATTTTTCTCTTGGAGTGATGAGGATGGACAGAATTTGGACTTAATATGTCAGAGGGAGTGCTCAAGTAAGATGGTTNTGTGTGATAATGTGAGAGAGGCGAGACTGAGATGATTTGCGAGTGTACATAGAAGGGAAGATGGATACTTTGGAAGGAGAATGCTGGGGATAGGAATACCAGGTAGGAGAGAAAGAGGGAGGCCAAAGAGGAGGTTGATGGTGTGGTGAGGGAGGACATGAGGGTGGTGCCTACAATACTTGCCAAACGTCCCTGGGACACTTTCAAATACTTATGAAAAACTATAGCCTTCTCAGCATTGCAATCATTACACCTTTTAAGAGTTAACCCTTCCCCCTAAGACAATGTTGATCTGTTCCTGAGTCATTTGGCGTTATTGTACAAGAAAACTTTTTCCATTACCACCTGTACTTCTCCCAGAAACCAACATTGTTTAGGGGGAAGGGAGGGGATGAACGTTTCATTCAGGTTAAAAATATGCAAAGTGTCCCAGAACTTTTGGCGAGTATTGTAGCTGTCACTGTCCATTAATACAATTTTCTGCATTTACTAAATTCTCTTTCCACGTCACACAGTACACGTTTTATTCCTCCACCAAGAGCATCAATAACTATAGGGACAAGTTTTACATCATTGCTAAGCCTTCTCTCCCGTAATTCAAATGCAAGTTGTTGATATTTAATCAATTTTGCGTGTCTTTAAACGGCTACATTTTCTTGCCGTGGGCATGCCATATCACAAATCCAAATCTTTCTCTTTTTTTTGTCCTCCAGCATGAGATCTGGTCTCCTGGATGTTGTTGTTTCCGTAAGGTGAACTCAAAATCCCAGTCTATCTTGGAATTAGCGTTTTCTAGCACTTATCCTCATATCCAGTTCTCCGTGCACCACATAGCTTGCTACCAATCTGAACTCCCTTGCCCATGCAATTGCCATTACCATAAACTCACTGTTGTGTCGTGCTAAATACTCACAGTTGTCCATCGTCTTACAGCCAGTGACTGGTGTTCCACAGTTTCATTGAAGTCACCAATAACTCGACAAGTTCAATTCTCAATCAAACCTCTTTCCATCTTCGATCATCTTGTCTCCACCATCTACTCCATAAATGTCATGATTGATGTTGTATTCCTTGGTGATAATCGTTGCTTTAGCCAAAGATGGCATTCCTGTTCTTGTTTTTCATATGTTACTTTGCAAATTATTTCTTTTTTAAATTTCTTTTCGCTTAATTTGTGCACCTACTTTAGTTCTTTTTTCAATTTCCTCCATATCCCTTTCCAGTCTAATTCTAATACC
>OLMO02000302.1:5377307-5390742 GCA_900291935.2 Cassiopea xamachana | reverse complement strand
CTCACTATACATATACATATATATATATATATATATATATATATATATTTATATACATAACAAACCGAAAGAACTATAAAGTCAGAAAGTCAGAGTGCTCAATGCGATAGGCAGAGCTATATACTCCAGAATGATGAAGCTGAACTATGCGAGTTAGTTGGCCTCTTCATACTGCATGCCCTAAAAGAAACATATGGCGATAATGCATGCGGCTTTTACAGGGACGATGGCCTATACTGCTTCCATAATATTACCAACTCAGCTGCGGAAAAAATAGGAAAAAACATCACAAGCTTGTTCAAAGAAACATTAGACCTCAACATTACTATCAAAACTAATCTCAAGATCGTTGACTTCCTCGATGTCATACTCAATCTAGAATAAGGAAACTACAAACCATACCCAAACCCTAATAGTAGTCCTGTTTACATCACCACTCAATCCAACCACCCGCCAAAAATTATCAAGCGTATTCCAAGCATGATATCGGAAAGAATAAGCAAAATATTATCAAATAAGGACTTTTTTGTTCTGACCGTGCAGTTCCGTTCTACAATAATGCCCTCTATACCAGCGGCTACAAATCAAGCAACTCATACAAAGAGCCCCAGAAAAATCATGCTATAAATGCAGTAAGATCTAGATCCCGAAACATCATTTGGTTTAATCCAACCTACAGCATGAATGATTAGAGTAAGAAAGGAAACATAGGAGGAGCCTATAACACCGAGAGAACCCATAGAGACATTGATAAAAATAACTTTATTGTAGGAAGAGGACAAGTCATTGAGTAGAGGAGTATAGTTAGTGGTTTTCCTTACGCTATTAGCCTGAGTATTTGTCTCAAAGCCCTGTAGAGTTCTACATTCTTCAAGAATGTAGAGTGCATTATTCCCTGTGAGTAAAAGGAGACCAGGACGAAGGGAGTGACCAGTAATCAAAGACGGGGGTCGAAACTATACAGACCACAGTGTTCCTTAACATGGCCAGGATCATAAGATCATAAGGAAAGTCTTGGAGCTCGAAGGAAGCTTGTTGCCACTGGACCTTCAAGAACAGTCCACCAATGACTTCTTGTGGTATGAATTGAACATAAAATAATAATACAACCTAGAGAGAAAAGAGAGGTGGTAAGGGCATTGCCCTAAAGGAGTTTTGGAAAATGATGATGTAAAATTGATCTGGGATATAAATAGTCAATGCAATGACATTATAATGGCAAGAAGACCCGACTTAATCTTGGTGGATAAAAAGGGGAAATCATGTGTCATCGTCGATATTGCTGTACCAGGGGATTGTAGAGTACGTGAGAAAGAACTCGAAAAGATTGACAAAATATGAAAACTTGAAGACAGAGCTGAAAAGGCTTTGGTCGTTGAAAAACGTAGAGATTGTACAAGTAGTTGTAGGAGCTCTGGGGTGCATTAGCAAGGGCTTTAGTAGATGGATGGAAGTACCTGGTATTAAATTAAGCATTAGAAAGGTACAGAAATCAGTCTTGGTGGGAACTACTAGGATAATCAGGAAAGTCTTGGACATGTAAAGTGAAAGTATCCTCGTGGCCATTGCCTACTTGTTGCAGCCTGCCCATGAGGAATACGTCGGCAATAAGAACTACCTGTGCTAAAGCTATAAGCAAATAATAATAGTATAACAGTATTTCTGCAGGTTAGCTTGTTCAGCAACTTGGAATTACTGCTATTAATCAAGGACCTGCTTACCAAAAAGAACTAACATCAAATTATGTACAAATTAACTACTTCACCAAGTATCAACTTGAAAGGAAAAGTTTAATGCTAGAAGTCAAAGTTATAATCTTTGAAGGCGGTCTTAACTTTAACTATCTATGACTCAGCCTTTATATTACAGGGAAGTTTGTTGAAAATCTAAGCATCCAAAAAATGCAAACATTTTTCTACCTGCTTCAGATTTTACTTTTGGAAGCAATACACTATGATCATTTCCGTGAGTGCCTTTGCAGTGACCCAGACGTTTAAAATATTTTTCATAACCAGGTGGCGAAAGGTCCAATCAAACATTTGAAAACTTCAATTGTACACAGTATATTTCTGGTGTGATTAATCAATGGTAGTTTGAAACTATTTCTTTTACCATTTATAATCGTTACAAATCGCATTTGAAGTGTTCAAACTATTCTTTCTTATTTCGCATAATAAAATGATGACATTGTACTGTCATATCCCATAAATTTTCACTGATTCACTCTCAAGTGTCCCTTCTGGATAATGCTCATAACATTTATCAACTCTCCTTAGATCACAACTCCCACAAAGCAACCAATGCACAATCCTATCAATGTTGTCATGTCTCCTTTCATATTCCTTCTGTGCTAATACTTTGCATCCACATACAAGACTATCAACATCACTCTCGGAGTGGGGTGCTCCAAGCATTATCATAACCTTTCTGGTCATTTCATCCATTGCTGTTAGTTCTTCGTTTTTCCAGTCTAGCACTCTAAAACTATACGTTAAAACCACAGCTGCCCATGCATTTGTAGCCAAACTCTTATGCTTTCCATCAAACTTTAACTTCAACAACAGGTTAATTCTCTGTTTGTACCCTGCTGCAAATTCATCTTCTATTTTCCTTTCTTTCACCTTATCATACTCTAGAATTCCTACATACTTGCAGCCAGTATCATCTATTCCTTCATTACCTGCCAATCTGGCAAACTTGCTCCTTCAGATGACACAACTTTACTTCTCTTTAGAAATAGCATTCCATATTCCTTAATTCCAAATTCCATTCTTATGTCTTTGCTGACCATATGCACAGTCTCTACAAGAGTTTCTATCTGATTTACCAGATAACTTTAATCCATAGGGAGACGATGGTTTATCTTTACTTCATTTCGACCCCAAGCATACCCAGATTTTATCTTCCTCGGAATCAAAGACAATGGAGTCATGCATAAAACAAATTGCAGTGGTGAAAGACTATCTCCTTGAAAAATGCCTCTGCTAGTTTGACCATGCCTAGTACATGCGCAAACAAAGTTAGTTCTGTTCTCCAACTTTGCATGCCATCCTTCATAAATTCTCTCACACTGTTTGCAATCCCAAACATTCTCAAGCACTCAACAACACAGCTATGTGGCACCATGTCATAAGCATTTTTGTAGTCAATCCGAGCCATTGCCATATGTGTGTGCCTTCTTATACAACCCATCAATATTGCCATTAATGTCAATATCAATATCAATATCCATCAATAGTTCTTCAACGACCACCCTTTTCTTCTTCTGGTAACAACTCATTTCTTACATGATATTCGTATACACTATCGGCAATAACCCTTGCTGTTAACTTTCACAAGGTAGGGTGACAGGGTATTGGTTGAAAATTATCAACTGCATTCCCCTTTTCGGATCTTTGAGACAAAATATTGTCCTTTCTAATGTTAGTAAATGTGGCAAACTAGCATCTCCGTTGACAATCAGGAATAGTTGCTCTGCAATTCTCTTATGCAGTGATGCCAATTTTTTCAACCAGAAGTCTTGTCCTCCATTCAAACCTGGTGCTTTCCAATTGGGCATTCTTGTACATTGTTGGTTACCGTTTCCTTTGTTATAATCATATCTTCTTGTTGTTAGTTTCTCAAATCTGCCCTTAAATTCCTTAGGCAATCTGCATTTTTATTGCATTTTTATTCTTCGCTCCAAATCTCACTCCAAAAATTTTGCTTTCTCCCGCATTAGGGATAACGCCCTCGTATCTAATGTTCCCATTGAGTTGTTGATAAAATCTCTTTTGCTCTAGATTAAACAGCTTATTCTGCTTGAACTGTTCACTTCTTTGGTCATAACTCTTGACTTTTGCTGCTTTTGCAACCAACTTTTGCTTTTGTTCCTCAATTACTGTATTTAACTTCTTATTCTGTAATATATTCAGATCTATTCTAATGCGTTTTATGTCTTCACTTACTCTTCTCTTTTACCATGGATCCTTCCGCTTTCCTCCTTACATGACTTTATTACCAATATTTTTGCTGCATACATGTACACTGCATACACTAGATCATCTTTCTCAGATATGGTGCTTGTTGTTATCTTTTCCATAACATTATTCCCTTCTATAATTATATTCTTGAGTTGTTGTTGATATGCTCTTGCAAAATCACCATTAATTTTCTCTCCTGATCTATATACCTTGAATATTTCTGCTATCATAAAGTCATCTTCCACCGATAATTCATCTCTTTCATCAATATTCAGCAATCTCACTGTGTCATTTTCATTGTCCATCTCTCTCTGCTGAATTGGTATATATGCATTTTCTACTTCTGCAGTTGTAAGTTCATTTTCAACTATACTGCCACCTTCTGTTACTTCTATACAATCTTCTATTTCAATCCGCCGTTTTTGTAATTCTATCTCAACCTCCGATAGCCCTTCGTTTTTCTTAATTGTTCTTGCCTGATCACAAACTCTCTGTTTTGTGGATTCAAAAGGTCCAATCTCTTGCCATATTCTATACATATGCTTTCTATTTTCTCTAATAGGAGCACCGTTCTCATTCACAGGATCACTCTTCAAATAACACCCCATTACAATTTTGTTCTCATCCTTCCTTGAATTTATCCTAGCAGTAGCTGGTTGACGACCAGGTCCACACTGCTGACCCTTGGAGCACCTGCCGGGCGAGAGAGTTTTGCAAAGGGTTCCACTCTCATTCACGCCGTACTGAATAATTCATTATTTGACATCACACTCAATTCGAGGATAGTGGTGATAAGGTGACACAACCACCGGCATTTTTTAGTTCGTCACACCATCACTAGGAGGGTTGCCAAACAAGGCTGAAGAGTCTCCGCTACCCATGAGACAGACTATCCCCAGCCGGACGCCAACCCGGAACTTCATAGTCTCTTGGGGAGCTAACAGGTAATACAACTTGCTCAAGGGTGACCTGGAGGGGGCTGCAGCAAAGGGTAACCTCATTATCCCCCGTCAAAGCTCCACAACCGGATGCAGTCATTATTTTTATTATTGTATTATCAATGAGCTTTGATGATTTTTGACTGTTGAGCTGTCGAGGAAAGCCGCAATTTACACAGCTCTCGCTTTATAGTTCATATTTTGGACATTAACAGATACGTTTTCACATTTCTTTGCATTCGTCAGTTGTAATGGATAATGTTTCATTTTTGGTTGTTTTGGACAGTCGTTCTATATACTGTGTGCTCGTTTTGTGGCAAGGACTTTTAGTCCTTAGGCCGGTACAGTTGGCGTTGCAAGAAGAAACGTAGTGCTCCAGATGATATACCCATTCCAACACTACAGGATCACCCACATCCACATTTGTCAACAAAAATTGTCATATGTAGCTCCGGGAAGGAATGCAAAGGAGTAAAAGGAGTAAAAGGTCTTAAAATGCATCAACGACGCTGCCGTGTAACTGAGAAAATGGATGAAGAGCATCGGTCAGAATTCGAGATTTTGAATAAAGATGCAAGCGGCGAATCGACGAATGAGCAGGACATTGACGTTAAAAAGCTTGCAAAACGTGCAGAGAATACCCGGAATGAAGGTACCGAGATCGTAAGAGGAATAGACTGCTGCAAATGAATTCTTGGAAATGGTTTTCGCAAATGATCAGCTAAATCAAACTTCAATCCACTCTACAAGCAAAGTTATGAACAATACAATCTATGATTATTTTACAAATCTGTATTGCACCATTAATTCTACTAAGCATACTAATACTTTCTGTAGTACGTATAAACATTTAACTGCCAAATTGCTTAAGCGCAAGCTAAAGCAACTGAAGATGAAGGATGCCCTCTTCCAAGAAATCAGATATGTGACCCATCAGCTGCGCTCACAGTTGAAAAACCAAGACCTTGCCCATACTTCTGCAACCACTGTCAATCAAGATGGGTACCTATCTAAAAACTCCTGGGGCTTTGTTAAGCGCATGATTGAAAAGGGTTCTACCGTGCACCCTACCTTCTCCCAGACCAATTGCACTCTTTTCTTTATCAAAATGTTCACTGCAGCCCTTCCCTGTTAGCAATTTACCATTCCACATTGGATCTCTTCATTCATCCTGCCTTCATTTCTTTTTGATAAATCTGCTCCCTCTTATGGAAAACTTATTTGAAGAATTCAAAGAATTAAGTCCTCTGCCTTGCCTTGTCCTTTATAAAAAATTTTAGTGATCTGTTACAAAAGATTTCCATGTCTAAGACCATTTTAAGCAGAGATTATTTGCATTGTTTGGGAATCGGGACTGGTACCATCCGAGAGGAAGACAGCATGTACGATTTTGGTACATAAAAAGGCTGTAGTGATGATCCTGCAAACTTCAGGCCTATCACTCTCGAATCTGTTCCTCTTAAAGTCTTCACTTCATGTCTACGTGATTATATATTTTCCTTACTTAAATAAAATAAATTTATTGAAACGGAAATTCAAAAAGGGCTTAATCCAAAGATATCAGGCGTACTCGAGCATATTTCAATGATAGCATCCATTATCTATAAGGCACGAATAACACAACGCTCGTTAGTCATCATTCTCATAGATTTGAGAAATGCTTTTGGAGAGGTGTATCACAATCTCATGAAAGAGGTTCTCACCCACCATCATGTACCATCTACTATACAAACATTGCCATCTAGTCTTTACTACAAATTTCAGACTTCCATTATTACTGACAACTTTACTACCCCCTACTATCCCCGTTAGCTGGGGCGTCCCTCAAGGGGATTCCCTCAGCCCCTTTCTTTTCAAATTATGCTTGAATACACTTACTCAATTCATTAAGCAAGAGAAATACAAAGAACTCGGCTTCTCTTCTCGTGATGCTACTGATCGTCTCTTCAATCTTATCCATTGGTTCCAATTTGCAGGTGACGCAGCGGTAGTAGCAACTGTTTTATCAAGTGGTGCAATTGGGCTAATATGATTACCAGGGTTGATAAAAGTGTCACTTTTGGAATCACAAAATTTTCCTCCAGGTCTCTTTGATTTCAACCCAAACTCTTTATCAACAGTCAACTTTCTCCAGTGTCAGCAGTAGCGAATAGTTGAAATATCTTGGACTGTACTTTAATTTTGCAATAGACAACGAAAAACATAAAGTTCGCCTAAAATCATCTCATCTTGACATGATGAAACTCATTGACTCGCTGCACATCCTTCCCAAAACAGGTCTCTCCTTTATCAACGCTACGTCCTTTCGAAGCTCTCCTGGCATCTTGCTGTTGCTGACCTCTCCAAGACATGGGTCATTGAGAATCTCGATAATTTTGTGGTAAGATTTGTCGGGAAATGGCTAGATCTTCCTATCAGCACCACCGCAAATTTATTTTCCGTATACCATCGAAAGCACCATAAACTTCCAAGTGGCCCTGATTTTAAGATTGCTGTTGCAGTTTCCATTCCTCGAGTACTGAATGCTTGGCAAGAACGCAAGTTGACGAAGATACCTCCAGAATCAGCTTCTGATTTAGACTCAAATTCAGAGAGAATGCAATTTTACGTTTACAGCAGAAGTTATTTTTCAAATCCAAACACCTTTTATCTATACAATGAGAGGGCTTGGCAGGAGAACGGGATTTGTCTCCTAAGTACACTCAGGCCTTCGTAAGTTAGGCTAAGAAAAGGGGCGGATCCAGAGCTGGACTTAATTGTCTTTTTAATGCAAAAAGCTCCTTATACCATTTTTTGCTAGAGGTAACATTGCCGTTTGGGGGGCTATGACCCTCGTCCCCCTGGATCCTTCCATGGCCAAGAAAATGTATTTTTCTACAGTAGGAAGTCAAGCGAAATATCAAAAGTGACCTATTTTCCACAGGAGATTTATGATAAGGCTATTAAAATCTAAAAGCTGCTAATTATGCATTGAAAGGGGGCTTCTAAGAATGCGCAATCGCTGTATATGCCACATATGTTTTCCAGGCCTAAGTACGGAGAGTAGAAAAATGTGTTTTTCAACATTTTAAAAGTAAATAGCTTTCTACAAGAGATTAATGCAAAGGCCATTCTATTAAGAAAGTAAATCGCTTGGGTTTTCCAGCTTAGCGGGAAATGTCCCCAATGCATTGAACTTAGGGATATGCACAAAATTTCAGATTGGCTTGTAATCAGAAAGAATCGATGCAAAAGGGACTCTATTACTTGTGTATATATCCCATCATATCATGCTTTATCCTATCCTCATTACATACTTAATGTTTATCGCAGACATTCTCCACTCCCCGGGAGAGCCCCTCCCATGGTATTGATAAGCAGTTCTTCGATTTGAATAGTCTTAACATAACTCTCCTGTGGAAAAAAGCTCGCTTTTTATATTTCTTTTGACTTCATACTTTAGAAAAATACATTTTCTTGGCCTACCTTAGGAAGGCCTAAGTGCACTTAAAAGACAATTTCCCTTCTCCTGCAAAGCCCTCTCCTTGTATAGATAAGAGGTGTTTGGATTTGAAAAATAACTTCTGTTGAATACGGACAATTGCATGTTCAACTTCCCGTCTCTGAATTTGAGCCTAAATCTGAATCTGAGTATATTCATCAACTTGCGCTTTTGCCAAACATTCAGCACTCGAAGAATGGAAACTGCAACAGCACCCTGAAAATCTGGTTCACGTGGAAATTTAGGGTGCTTTCAATGACCTGGAATGCTTTCGATGGTATACGGAAAAAGAATTCGCAGCGCCACCCTTAGCGGAATTATTCTTCCTTGTAACAAAGTTGGCTTAAATCTCCTTCATCCTTCTGTCAAATTCCAGCAATGTCAGACTGTCCTCTACGTAATATCTTGAAATCTTCATCTTATGATGTAATTAATCTCCGTGGAGAAGCACCAGTTTCGGTATGAACGTACAATACGATACATAAAGAAATATCAAGCAAGTTGTTAAAGCTGTACGTCAGAATCATACTGAAAAGCTCAACTCTAACTTAGCCTCACAAGGTTTCATCATTATTACTATTCTCAATCACTCTTTGAAAGCTGCTAATTCTCTTTGATCTTCCGCTCAAAGCAAGCTACCCAAACATATTTCTAATTTCACTGTCACGTATCTTAAAAACTCACTCGAAACTCTGAAAAATCTTACACTGTCGAGTCTCTCCAGCACTTTCAACTGTTGCTTTTGTTTACAGCCTGAGTCCTTTTTTCATGTTTTTGCAGGCTGTAAAACTGATCTCAATGAGGGCCACCTCACATGGAGACATGACTCTGCGCTGAGCTTCTTGGCCTCATCATTGTAATGTTTAAATTACCGTACTTTCTATGTTCACCTCCCACGATATCTTTCCCCTCTCTTATCACAAGTGATGACCTACGACCTGACATGATCATCTCAACTTCTAATAGTCGTTATGTTTTAGAACTGAGCCTGGGCTTTGAAACAGATCTAGATAACAACACCAGTAGAAAGTTTGAAAAATATCGCTACCTGCTGCATGATCTAAAATTAAAATACCTTCCGGTCAAATTTTTTAACTTGTCTAAAAGTTCTCTTGGCGTCTTTGGGCAGTCTTGCAATCTTTCACTCAGCTATGCACCGATCTGTCTTTTTACACGGGCGAGACTAACTATATAATCACTAAATTAACTAGCATAATAATTTGCACAACTTATTACATCCTCTTCATGCGCAACAATCCATAGACCCACCTAGACCTTCTATCGTACTAACGGCTTCTCTTTTCACCTTTAGCTCTGCATGTTACAATTATGTATGTGTTATATAATAGAAATATTTGCACTTAATCCAGCCGAATGCAAATCACCTAGCATTAGAGAGATTAGTATTTGTTTGTTAGTTAATGTATATAAACATGAAGTTTAGAAAAAGTTATAGTATCAATTCTATAAGTACGTTATTGCATAACTAATGTCCAGCAAATCACTAGAGTATTATATTGCTTTCAAACACATTTTGTAGTCCTCTCTTTGTGAGGGCTCTTTGCAGAAAACACCTTCACTTTTTTTTAACTTACTATGAAGACTTAGCTGCCTCAAGATTATGAATAAATTTCCAGTCAATATCTCCGACTCATAGAAGCCATTTACATGGAGTTTCATTTCGAACCTAATGAATCGTTTTAGAGTTATGAAAGTGGCGAGTCAACCCGTTCAAACACTGTTGAACCAAGGTCGTAATAACCAATACAGTTCCCGGTGATACTCTATATCTGTGAGAGAGAAGCCGCAATTTCTGCTATGAAGGGTTTGACAACAGTACCAGTTAGATGCTTTCAAGCTCAGTGGCGATTCTAAAGGGGGCCAGGAGGAGCCCTGGCCCCCCCAGAAATTTTTTTGGCCCCTTCATTGGCCCCCCACTTTTTAAAAGGTGTTTTGTTAACTTTTACCACCTACTAAGAAAAGGCTTTTGTCAGGTTTCCGAGTTTGATGGTCTGACTTTCTCACAGGATTTGAATGTTTCCCTTCTTCCTGCTACGGAAATTGTTATAATTCTTTATTACTGAATCACTCGCAAACTTTGCTTACGAAATAGGCTGTGAAATTAACTACTGTTCATCGCAGTTTGTGTTCATTCAAGAACTAGTGCCTTTTGATAATGGATAAATTTGTAAGTTTCACAAAGCGAAAAGATGTCACGCCTGAGAATGAGACAAAAGTCAAAAAGGCTAAGGGAGAAAATTTAGAATTAATGGAAAGCCCAAACGACATATCTCAGAGGACAGGAGATAAATTAGCTAGGCCATTGCTAAAGGCATATCCAAAGCACATGGATGGGAAATCTCATAGCAGATCGTTTGTAGCAAGGTGGTATGAGCGCTATAGTTGGATGGAATATTCCCAAGACTATGATGCTGTGTTTTGCTTGCCCTGTCGACATTTCTGCCCCCATGGTTACGGTAACGCTGAAGAGGCATTTACGAAGACTGGATTTCGTCGCTGGAAGAAAGTACATGGAAAAGATGGTGCAATAACGAAGCACGTCAACTCTCAATGCCATAAAATGTCAATTATGTCGTGGAATGATTATAATAGAAACAAGGCTGCTAAAAAATCCGTAGAGCAGGTTTTAAATGACAGCTATCATAAGAAAGTTAATGAAAATCGCCATTATGTGAAGACTGTCGGGGAGATAATTCTACTCACAGCAACCCAAAATATTGCACAGAGAGGACACAGAGAAGGCGACGATGTGAGCAATCCAGGAAATGTAAAGAAGACTCTTCAATTCGCAGCGAAACATGACCCCGTTATAGCAAACCGAATAAAAAATGGACCAAAGAATGAAAAGTACACTTCATCGTCTATACAAAACGAGATGATAGAAACCCTATCCCATATGGTTCTCGATGAAATAGTGGAGAGTGTTCAAAGAGCAAGATTCTTCACAATACAAGCTGACGAAACTAAAGATGTCAGAAAGACTGAGCAATTATCAGTAGTCATAAGATTTTTTGCAGAAGAGTCAAAAACCATCCAGGAATGCTTCCTAACATTCATTCCAATGGAGGAATTAAATGCTGAATCAATAAGTAAAGGTATCTTGGGCAAACTTGAGCAAATGGGTTTGGATTATAAAGGGTGTCTAGTAGGTATGGGATTTGATGGAGCTAGTGCTATGAGTGGCAAGCTAGGTGGCGTCCAAAAGCTCATAAGAGATAAGTCACCAATGGCTTATTACCTGCATTGCTACGCACATAGACTAAATCTTGCGCTCATCGATACAACTAAAGTTGTACGACAAGCTGATGATTTCTTCTCATTGCTTGAACAATTATACATTTTCATTAGCAATTCTATTGTACATGAAAATTTTGTGAAGCTGCAAAAGGAAATGCACCCTGGAGAGAAAATACGAGAGCTCCAAAGTCTTAGCGAGACAAGATGGTGGGCAAGAGCAACGTCTTGCAAGAATGTATTAATTCGTTTTGAATGCATCATAAGACTTATGCGACAGGTCTCAAGCATAGATAAAGGCGCACGTGCAACTACTGCCAGGGGTCTCTTCGCTCAGATGAATTATAACTTCTTACAGTTGCTACATTTCTTCACTGACATCTTATCTACAGTGAATAAAATCTCTGAGCAACTTCAAGATCCTCGTTTGGATTTGGCAAAGGCTTGTCAACTCATTTCTACCCTTCAACAGGAGGTGGAATGCAGAAGAAATGTAGATATGATAAATTACAACGAGGAAGTTGAATCGTTATGCAGAAAATGTGGCTTAAACTACGAAGAGAAAGAGCGTCGATCTCAAAGACCACCAGATGCCTTGAGTGATTACTTTGTCACAGATGCCATTGGAAAGTCAGCCAGAGCGAATTCAGAAAAACCACTCCATGGCGATGCTTTTATTCAAATACTGGATTGCATGTTGTCTGAGCTTGATAGAAGATTTTCAGGCGATGCAAAGGTGATTATGCAAGGAGTTTCAGCACTTTCACCAACGTCTGAGAGCTTTTTGGATCATTCATCATTGAAGGAAATTGCATTAAGATATGGCATCTGTCATGATGGATTGATTCATGAAATTCCTTTGGTAAAGAGGCTAGTTAGCAACGACTGCATAACCGTTTTAGAATTCCTCACACAGCTTTGCCCCTACAAACAGGCATTTGATTTTCTTTATAACTTATTGCTGATTTCAGTTACATTGCCTGTTACCACTGCATCATGTGAAAGAAGTTTCTCGAAAATGAAACTTGTTAAAACGTATTTGAGAAACTCAATGTGCCACGAGCGCTTGATTCATTTGGCTCTTCTATCAATAGAATCAACTCGCGCTGAATCAATAGACCTAGAGGAGTTTGTTGACGAGTTTGACTCACGACATGACAATCGCCGTATTAAACTACACTAAAATAGATTTGACCCTAAGGACCATTGAGACAATCTTTGAAGAATTTTTTATACTACTACATAATTTTTTCTGTTGGTAACTAACCATTTTTGTATTTTTTCCATTTGTAGCAATTTTTATAGGACTGACATCCTCAAATGGGCTGTATTTCCTAAATTGCTACATTTTTGGTTCATGTAGAGAAAACTATAATAATTCAGATATATGTTCACTGCCCCCCCCAGATTTTACTGGCTAGAATCGCCCCTGTTCAAGCTATAGCAAAAGTTGTTTTCCATCATGAAAGTCTGTAGAGGTACATATCTGTTTTACGAATTAGTCCTTTTGCAGCTCCTGTACGTAAAACGAATGAGCTTGATTACCTGATCTGGCTTTCCCTTAAAAGTAAGTTCTAGAACATGCTTTGATCATAGTCTTCTTTATAGTATTCTGTTAAAACTCAAATGATGGATTCTACATGATTTTCTTCTTGATGTAAGACTACCCATGGATATAGAAGCCACCTTAAAAGTGGTGTCATTACAAGCATTTGGGCCACTCTGCAAGGAAAAGCTGATCTGCAAGTCAATTTCTTAGAAGGCTGGAATGGGCAAGCAAACCTTTCTTCTTTTTATCT
>OLMO02000302.1:5359549-5373005 GCA_900291935.2 Cassiopea xamachana | reverse complement strand
ATATTTTTTGAAAATTGCCCCTGTATCCAGAGTTATAAACGACTGGCCCCGGGAAGTGTTAAAGTCTATTAGAACTTAGAGGACCCAGAATCACAAAAGCATGCGAAAACAGATAAACTTCAGGGTAGTACAATAGTCAAAATCGATGCAATATATTCTAGTTTCCGTGGACTGACAGTTGTTCCGAAGAGAAAGCATTGTCCTATATTCATCTCTTATAACTATGTGGAAAAATGGCTGTTTTGAGGCAGAGATGTGCCGAACACTTTCCATTTTGGGGGGGGCGCTTTAACCATTTGAATAAATACTGTTACTAAACATAAATAGAGTTCACAGAAAATGCTGACCATTTCTCTTACAGCATGGCTGATTTTTGACCAATTTTCTAGCATTTTTTAAAATTTTGGGGGCTTTACACCTCAACGTCCCCATCAACACACCCCTAGTTTGAGGAAGACCCAAAACTCACCTAGCCACCCAGTATCACCATCGTGTATCAAGCTAATCAAGGGATTCTCTCTCTCATGCATACCGTCGGATGGTATTGTCTGCCTTTTGACCACTGCAACAGATATTGTCAGACGATTGCCACCTGACTTTGACATTTCATCCAGAATCTTGTAGACCCAAAGCTGTATAGAATCAATCACACCGCCTTTCATGAAGGCTTTCTTCTTTAACCGAAAGATGAAGCAATCTTGTTCTGGGCAGGCCATTTTATCCGCTAAAAGTGAAACATTGCAAGTTTTAACCAAAGAAGTTTGAAAATGAGCTTACCAAAAGNNGCACCATGAGATCTTTCAATGATTCATGTTTGGAGGTAGTACTTATAACTTAATCGAATTTGAGAATGCTTGCTATTACAAAAAGGTTGCAAACTTGTGGAAGCAATGTCGTTGCCGCTATTATAGCAACAATCGCAACGTTTTCATAGTTAATTAGTAATGCAACTGCAAATATCGCTTAGCAATGTTGCTCAGCATCATACTGGGAATTCATAAATGCATGAAAAGTAGAGCCAGGTAGAAAAGGTTAGTTGTTCATAAAGGCTTCTGAATTGTTCACTACCAAATGTAAAAAGTAGCAAAAACAAATTCAAGGATTTATTATCATACCTTAAAATTAGGCTATAAAGTACATGGGTAAATCCAAAGAAATGTGAGAAATCGTAACCACTACTAAAAGTGAGAATATCTTATTTTCTAAAAAAATTGGATAATCATAAGTATTCATGTGGTAAATAAATTATTTAACCTTTTGAACAAGAGAAGAATCTAATAAGAGAATCCAGATATATATTATTGACAAATGCGGTGCGGACGGGGCCTGTTGGGCAGAAATGGCAGAATACAAAATAATTTGGTAGTAAGGTCAATAGACTTTGGAAAGCAAGGTCACTTCAAGAATGTTTCGAGCTGAGCCCCCCAAAAGAAACAGTGATTTAAACAAGAAGGCTCTGTCCCCTGAGCCCCATCAGAAATCATCCTTGTAGAAACGTACGCGTGATCCGCAGGTTCCTAACTCCACTGGACGCAAACAGGGACATGACGTCAGCTTTTAGTCGTACTGTACACGAGGGCTAGTGGCGATCTGCCTACATCAGGCAACCGAACGATTTCAGGTCATGAAGGAGATCATCGTTAAAGGTTACAGTAGAAACCCGTATGAGAGAACCTTTGTTTTTCATGAGCAGCCTGAATAGGTTCTTAATTAGTGGATTGGTAGTCTCACTTCCAGCCTGTAAGGTTCTTTACAAGGTTCTTTTATGCAGCCTATGTTATTGCATGCATTTACACCGTTTTCAGCACCAAAATTCTTCATGAACTTTGAGAACACTTTAAGTTCAGAATTCTTGTATCATAATTTTGTGACATCTTGTGCACCTTGAAAAGTGCAGACAACTTATGAAAAATTCTACTCTTCACCACCATGAAATCCATTATATAAGACNCTCGTCACAATTTCAGTCTCTTTGGAGTCTTTATTTAGAGGGCTTGAATGAAGATATGACATTTCAAATTCAAGGTTCTTTTAACAACAGGTTCTTTTATTTGGGTTTCTACTGTACTTCTGTTCCAAAACTACTGATGACTTTTGATAACTCTCGTTCCTTTTGATGTAGTTTCAGCACAGTTGCATACTTCTTTAAGTATGCAAGGCGCATAGTTATTACCTGAAAATCATGCATTTTCAGCAGTGTTTTCATTTCCGATTCAATTAGCTCAAATTTTCTAAACTGGAGGAATATTCGACTTGTCTCTGTTCAATCGTCAACAAGAACATGCAGATTAAAAATCATCGCAAGAAGAATTGTTGAAGTATCAGCAACTTTTGAAAGTGATCTCACAACACATACAGTTTTCTCCCAAAAGTCGTCTTTGGCATGCTTTACAAGAAATTCCTACTCTGAGGTGAGGATAAAAGTGCAGGCGATAATGGGTACTGAAGTTCTTTTTTGAGACCAGTTCATGCAAAACAGCGACTGCTTGCTCTCTCTCTCCATTTGCTATTTCATTTCACTATTAACTTGAAACTTTGCTGAGCAAAACTCTTACAGGGTGCACATATATTAGATCAAGAAATAGTAGCCTAAATACTTTAGCCCGATTCTTCAATGTGCTACGGCACATCCTAGAGCTCATTTTTGGATTTGCTAACCGTTTTAAACACTGCGGCAATTAGTGTGATGCAATGGATGTGTTTATCCAGGGGCAACGACCTCAGAACCTGCTAGACAGTCCTCCGCATGAAGATTAGCTGAAAACAAATAAATATCTGTTACCCTCAAATTTTCATGTATTCTGTTGTGATAAATATAAGCTTAATTAAGTGCTACACCCCAAATGAAGAATGTGAGTCATTGCTGTAACATAGTCAGAACCAGAAAATGTATCATAGGAAAGCAGTAGGCTATACCATGAAATTTATGCTCAAATTAACATCTCAACGTGAGCAGTCAGTCCGTAAAAATATGAGGACGAGTTATTATACTTCAACTAATCCCAGGGGGAGAAAGACCCTAAAATCTGCTAATTTATCCAATAAATGAAAATGCATNTATTTCGATTCTTCACCCAAGAATTGATCAGAAAATATGCATGCACTGGCAAATTCACTTGTATCTGTCAAAGGCCCCTACTGGGGACCAACATAAATGTGATGCAGGCAAGCCCAAAGTGGCGCTAGGAATTTTCCAATGGGGGAGGAGCTGAGTCTTCCGATAAAGGGGCTGAAATAAGGTTGGCAGGGTATTATGACTGCAAAAGAACATCCGAAAAATAGCACTTCACCTTAAGACAGGGGGAGGGCTTGCATGTTGCAACGAGGGGCTATACCCCTAGCCCTCCCTAGAGCTACTCCTGGTGATCTTCTAAGCAGGTATATATCTTGTTTGATTCAATTACAACATCTTTCGTATGGTTTCTGCATGATATAAATTGGTCTCATTTAGGGGAGAAAGTGCCCATATCTCAAAAACAGCCCCTGTCTGCTTGAATGATATTGAACAATCAAACCTACGCCCCCGAGCTGGTATAGGGCACTTGGTCTGATAAAGTCCCTCGCTGGGTGGTGATCCTCCCTTCCACTGCTGGAATATCAAAAAATAGCATACCTTTCAATGAGTAACTCTGACACATGCTGATGATCGCGCGCATAGGCTGTGCGCCAGACTAAAATTGGCTACTATTAAACTTTAGATATCAAATGCTTGATGGATAACCGGAAATTCTGGAAAACAGTAAAGCTGCTTTACCCTGATAAAATACAGGCTGCTTCAAAGATTGCTCTCTTGGAAAATGAAGTACTTTTATCTAATGACAAAGAAGTAGCTGAGATCTTCAATGAATATTTTGTAAATATACCTGATTCTTTAGGAATCATTCAGCCAAAAGATGTTCTCCAGCATATAGATGTCTTTCATAATCCAGTAGAGTTTGCATTTAAAAAATGTAGCTCTCATCAAAGTGTGAAACTGATATATTCAAGTATTATGCCATCCCATACATTTGCCTTTAATTTTGTCTCAACTAAACGTGATCCGCAAAGTAGCATCATAAAAATTAAAGAAAGCCTACCCTATCGACGGAAACTCGAGTAAAATTTTAAGAGATACTCGGATATATTTACTGACATACTCCAAGAGCATTTTAATGCAAGTATTGATGATAGAATTTTTCCAACTGAACTCAAAAAAAGTGAAGTAAAGTGTTTATTCAAAGCAAATGACCAGATGGTAAAGAGCAATTACAGACCAATAACCCTTTTTTGCAGTTGTCAAAGTTTACGAGTTTTAATGTCCGAACAAATGGCAGCTTGCACAGAAAAATTCTTTTCCCCATATGTTTGTGGATTTCGCGAGGGCTAAAATACTCAACAGACACTGGTAAAGTTTCTTGAAACATTCAAGTTAATCATAGACAAAACGGGTTCGCAAAAGGAATCTTGATAAGCCTCTCCAAGGCTGTTGATTTCCTAAATCATGAACTGCTAGTAGCTAAACTGCCTGGTAACAGCTTTAGCCGACCAGCTCTTAAACTAATCCATAGTTACTTACATGAAAGACGGCAGAGAGTTAAGATCAATGGTTCATTCAGCACCTTGAAACAAACCTTTCTAAGCGTTCCCCAATTCTCGACTTTTGGACGCCAGCTCTTCAGTATATTCATTAATAAATTTTTTTACCAGGTGAAAGACACTGAAATTTGCAATTACGTAGATGATACTACTATCTTTGCGTATAGTTCATATATGTGTTCAATCTTAAAATCGCATGAACAGGATGTCTCCTTATTACCTCTTGGGTTTGAAAATAACTATATGAAGGTGAATGAGGGTAAAAGTCATTTGCTTGTCTTCGGGAGTAATGACGAGGAGGTATCTGTAAGTATTTCTGGATCTTTGATGCAGGAAAGCGATGAAGAGAAACTTCTAGAGGTGACACTCAAAATAACACTGAGTTTCAAAATCTCGTTACTAATCTTTGAAAGAAGTCTAGCCGAAAGTTACATGCACTGGCAACGGTGTCATAATATATAGAAAAGGCTTGGATAGAATTAACGATATCCCTTAGACTAAATTTTCCAAAGTTAGAGGAAACATGCAAAATAGATTTCAGCAACAAATTCCAGACCCTTCTGCAATTTTATTTTGAATAAATCCTTCTAATCCTTCTAAATAAGATAGGAGAGTTAGAGATAGAGAAACTGATAAAAGTTGCTAAGAGAAGAAAAAACATTCAACTGCATAAAAAGTCACCGGATTTCAGAAGAGACAGAACAGAACTCTGAAAGGCAGATGGCAACTTACGAATGCAAACAACAAAAATTCAATTGTTCAAAAACTAATGCAAAGAGACAAAAATTTGCAGGTCAATAAAGTCTGTCAAGACATTGAAGAAAGGTCCATAACTAATTCAACAAAATAACTTTATTAAGGCATTAGTAATCTCACAAACAGTTTCGACCGACTGATTCAACAGTAACAGACAAGAATGGAAATAAACTTTCAATGGAGATGTCAAAGAAAGATGGAAGCAATACAGTTAAGATCTGTATAAAAAGTGCCAATGTAACACAAAGCAACATTACACTTAATAGAGATGATGAAGAACCGCCCCTTCTGTGGAGTGAAGTCAACAAAGCAATAACAGATCTAAAGAACAACAAAAGCACAAGAATAGACGAAGTGGCTGCGGAACTTGTTAAAAATGGGGGGGGGGGGNACAAAATAACTTTATTAAGGCATTAGTAATCTCACAAACAGTTTCGACCGACTGATTCAACAGTAACAGACAAGAATGGAAATAAATTTTCAATGGAGATGTCAAAGAAAGATGGAAGCAATACAGTTAAGATCTGTATAAAAGGTGCCAATGTAACACAAAGCAACATTACACTTAATAGAGACGATGAAGAACCGCCCCTTCTGTGGAGTGAAGTCAACAAAGCAATAACAGATCTAAAGAACAACAAAAGCACAAGAATAGACGAAGTGGCTGCGGAACTTGTTAAAAATGGGGGGGGGATAATGTCATCGAATTCTTCTACATACTTTGCAACAAGATTTGGAAAATTTGGAAAGATAGAATATGGCCGGAAGACGGGATCACATCAGTCTGTGTCCCAATTCCTAAAACAGGAATGTAATGGAATGCAGCAACAACAGAACTATATCCCTAGTCAGTCATTGCAGTAAAGTCCTGCTAAAGGTAATTGCTAGCGGTATAAAAAATAAGTTAAATGAGGAAATCACTGATGATCAATATGGATTTAGAATAAATAAAGGTACCAGAGATAAAATACTCAATTTAAATTTGATAATAGAAAAACATAGAGAACGATGTAACAACCTGTAGATATGTTTCATAAACTACCAAAAGGCATTTGACACAGTTGATCACATAACACTGTAGAAAATATTGCTTTAAGTGGGATTCCTACAATACATAATTCGTCTCATAAAAGAGCTTTATGACAATCAGAGAGCTTCTGTACAAACTGCGTATGGCATAACAGAACTTTTCAATGTTGGTCAGGGAGTCCAACAGGGCTTCATTCTGTCACCACATATTTTTAACATCTACGCAGAAAAACTTATGTGAAATGCCCTGGAAGTCATTGAAGGAGCTCTAACAATAGTTGGAAGAACAGTGACAAATCTTCGATATGCTGATAGTATTGTCCTGTTGCTGGATCTATGAAAGAATTAGAATCTCTTGATACTGCATAAATATTGGTATTATTATTACCTTGGGGCAACTTTCACAAATGACTGTGATGACAGCAAAGAGATTAGAAGAAGGTTAGCAATTTTAAGCAATGCAGTTATCAGCTTAAATACTATATATGGATATATATGGAAAGATCGCTCCAATGTGCTAAAAAAATATCAGAGTTCTTGGTACTTTAGTTTTCTCAGTAGCATCTTATGGC
Organism: Cassiopea xamachana; assembly: GCA_900291935.2. NCBI lineage: Eukaryota > Metazoa > Cnidaria > Scyphozoa > Rhizostomeae > Cassiopeidae > Cassiopea > Cassiopea xamachana. The sequence goes on along the minus strand of OLMO02000302.1, from coordinate 5,366,073 downwards.
TGCGAATGCTGGGTTATTAAAAACTCTAATAAAAAAAGACTGAACTCATTTGAGATATGCTGCTACAGACGAATCTAGAGAATAAGATGGAGAAAGAGAAAAAGCAATGAATTGGTTCTTTAGCAGATTGGTAAAGTCACTCTTATGAACAGTGTAAACAAACGGAAACTTACATTCATTCGTCATGTAGCAAGAAGCCATGGACTTCTAAATGACATCTTGTCCTGCACGGTAAGTGGAACTCGACGAAGAGGACGATCACGAAAGAAACTGGAAAATTATATCAAGGATATTGTAGAAACTTCGATGGCTGGACTGCTTAGGAATGCACAGAACAGGGACAATGGGAGGGATTCCATTGTGGTTACTACCACGGCAGGTAAACCATGACCCTTCCGTTGTTGATGATGATGATCTTTTGCTACGTCACATTTCAGCTATTGTCCACTTTTTTGGATGTTTATGATAGGAAATCTCATAGCACGATAAACAAGATTCCTGAAAGAGCCCTGAGAACCATGCACAAAGATAGCAATTCAAACTTTGAGGTACTACTATTGAAAAGTAATTCAGTGTCTGTTCACCAGAGGAATTTACAGCTGCTCCTTATTGAGATTTATATAACCATAAATAATTTGAATCCACCTGTCATAGCAGAAATATTTGTTACCAATTCTGCGCCGTATAATCTTCGTGGCAGCACTAATCTTGTGTTACCCAAAGCTAGGACAAACCTGTAGGGCATTGATACTGTCAGGTTTGTTGGCCAAAAGTTATGGCAGACTCTGCCAAAAGAAATCAAAGAGTCCCAAGAATTGGAGATCTTCAAAAGAAATATTAAGGCCATACCTCTTCATTGCAGCTGCAAATTATGCAAACGTTTTGTTGTAAATTTAGGATTTTTATAAGTATTTTGTTGCCGCGTTTTTGTATAGTTAGCTTTACTAAATAAATTTTTTATTTTTTATTATTATGTAGGCCCGTTTGCGCGCTCTTCTTTCGAATATAGTTTTTGACAACTAAAGTTAGATATGGATACAAACTGCAAAATTTCAAACGAAAGACAAAACTATGAGCCTTCCATTATGCTTGACTGAATATTCTATCAATTTCATCGCTCGATAACATTGAAATTGATAGATTTGCGTGTGTGACAGATCGCGCGCGTCTCATTGAAAGGCATGCAATAAATATAATTTTCTTAATAAGACAGTTTAATTTTTGCAATGCGATAATAGACTCAATTTGCGGCGCCCTGTTATCATCCTAATCATCCTCTCCTCCACTCTAAAGTCGACTACAAACTGTAAATCAAATGATGCCCAATGAGTCGCCGTCTTTCTGGGGTCACATTATTGTCTAACATTATAAGTAATGCATTTCTAACTATCCCTAACAGCCTGAGTCTGCGCTAATTAATAACCACAAAATCTTAGGACTAATGGATATCTTCTCCACCCTTTACTCTTCAAGTCAATACACGAGAATGAAATGGATGGCGGGAGTTTGTAACTGCACCTTGCGGACGAACGGAGCAAGACAAAATCACAGTTGAACCCTGACTTCGTGATTGGTATTTTTAGGGATAGGAGCCTTTGGAGCAGATCTAACACACATTACCTCTTATGAGTACAACTGCATGGGTCTGAGAGGGTGAGATTCATTGAAAATAAATTCTGGTAACTCCTCCTACCGTAAAAAGCAGTCATCACCTTGAAAACTTTATGTGTACCTATTACTGATATCATTTTGCTACCGTGGATGTTAAGACCTTGTAAAACTTTAAACATCTTGTTAGTTTTATGCCATAAATGAAATGTACGCCAATAAAGTTTATCGTGCGCCAATATCACTCGAAAACCACTATCTGCATACAAGGATGTGCCTAGACCAAGTTTCATACACGTTTTTAAGAAAATAATTCCCCGACTTTCTGTGTAAAAAATGATATATATTCCCTGACCCATGGTGTAAAACTTCAACATTTCCCTTACCCTATAAGCAGGTACTAAGCAAAAAAATAATTTTAGCAGTCTTAGGTTACGTTTATACGGGGCCGGCCAAAATATTCTAGCGGCCAAATATTAGGTAGTTTAAGCAGCCGACCAAAAAAGGTCTCTGAGGCATTGGGTTCACACGGGTCCGGTCAGTCAAGTTCATGACATGCGCAGAGTATGAATTGTGCCAAGTCTGTTGCAAACAAAAGTAGCATCATTCTCATTTACTCTCATTGAATCAGACGAGTTTACAAAACTTGAGAAACTGGCGTACAAAAGATAAAGAAAGTGAAGTGAATTTTATATGGGCTGACGACAGCGTATGATGGAAATTATCGTATAGTATAGTAACCGTCGAAGCAATACCTACTACATTTGCTACACTTCCATTCAAGAAGTGTTGGTACGCTTCGATAAAAGAATGATGGTATCGAATTAGCTTTCGTGTGGACTTTCAACTAGTACATTTATAAACATTGCAGAAAATGCCAATGAGTTTAATAAACACTTCAAATTTCACCTTTTGTTTTCTAAAATATAAAATTTTGCAAATAAACCGCTGATAAAAGCATAATTATGGACCGAAATCAGAGGCGCTAAAACTGCCAAAGTCGCATGACGTTCAAAACTTTTCGTACACTTCTCTGGCCTACCCATCCATAGTAGATGCTTTACTGTTCTTGATTTGAAGAACTTTTTGTACACAGTAAAAGCTGCACTTCTTGAGTAGCCTCCAATTTGTAATGATGTCGGTGTTGAATTCAACTGAGACTGAATTGAAAGAGAACTCTCAAGAGGATTTTGATCTGTACAATGAAATGATTCTTGTTTTAAATTATTCACCTTTTGAGTTGAGTGTTCAAAAATGGCTGTTCAAAAATGGCTTTTTGTTCTGTTGTTTCTGCTACGCTGTTTTTCATCTAGGTCTCTTTTTGGAAACAAATAACATAATTGTCACAATTTATGCTCAAAACCAACATCAGAGTTTAAATTAATATACGACATCATTTATGCCCTTTTTATCCATTAAAGGTTGAGAAACGTAAAAGGGCAAGCCACTAGTAACTTTCTTGCAGCGAAAACTCGTTTATAAAAAATCTGTCTTTTAGTAAAGGCCTCCTAATCGCATATTGACACCCTCTTTGTGGTACCGAGCACATATTCGGTCGGCCAAAGCCCTTCACACGGAGTTGTTCGCGAACTTGACCGCCCAAGTTCCAAAGAAGGTCGCCTTCTTAAGCCTAACATTTGCACGCCTAAGTGACCTAATTTGAGGTCGGTTAGCCGGCCTCGTGTGAACGGTACGCCTAAGTGGCCAAATAATTGACCGGCCCGTGTAACCGCTGTGCTAAGTTCACAGGCCCGTAGACAGCTGAACAGAATTGGAGGGGGCATAGATATAGACGTAATGTTGAAGTGTCGAAGCTTTTGTAACCTCAGCATTACCTAGCATCTAAGAGCATCAGAGCACAGATATGTGACATGCAGAGATCCTAATTTTGTTGTGAAGCAAACAAAACCTTGTATCAATGTTGTATAAATTTCAGTTTGCAACAAAATAGGACTCTAGCACTCGAATGCTTGGATTCTCCTTCTGACTGCAAATATATTGCGGAGATAACGACCTGTTCGGTGATGAGACACTTTTCCCCCCGAGTGTATTACAGCGTTAGAGCCAACGCCGGGAGTTTGGGGTGGACTACGTCCAAGGGGCACTCCATACACTTAGGCTCGAAGATCTCCAGCATGTCCTGTCGGCTTTCCTGTCGGCGTGGCCTTGTGGATGCAGCCTAAAGTATACTCTTTGGCATACTGGTGTAATAAAATGTAAATCGCGACGCACGGATCCTTTGATCTTGCAACTCAGACGCACGTCAACCATTAACGTTTCAAAACTGCCCCTAAGAACTATTTTTAGAGTGGTTGAATGTGCTCCAGTCAATTCTATAAGTCCATGCCCTACACTCCCAAAAACTGTGATACTACCATTAAACAGTCCTTTTCCTCTCTTCACGCCATAAGTCTAATAAAACGAGCATTGCCACCTTGAAACTTGGATGCAGCATTTATCTAACGCACTGAAAAAGGTAATTTTCGAACGCCATCTCGAAAGTGTTCCTACTCTAAAACCCATAATAAACAGGGGAGTCACAATAAGGGACTCTACCAATTTCTAAAACTAATGATAAGGGGGGTTCATAATAGAGGTAAAAATGGGAGCATATAGGAAGCCCCATCTAGACATACCTGTTCTGCAGGACGAATAATTGAGTTTAATGGAGTCCCTGCTTGTACATATTTGACAAAATGATCTACGCACGCTTGTAGCAGCTCTAAAATTGCTAAAACTAATAAACGGGAATCAAAATGAGAAGCAGGGGATATTCAAAATTGCCAAAACCCCCTGTTTATCATGGAATTTAGAGGAAGCTGCTACCACAACTCATTCTGTAACCAGGGCCACCGAGAGGGGCAGGGGGCAAATTGCTCCAGGGTCTCAAGCTCCAAGGGGCCTCATTACACAAAATGCTTGAAAGTCTGAGCGGCTTCATAAAGTAAACCAGTAGTAATTTTTCAAAGTTAATTTCTAGACGCTGAATATATCAGTGGGCTTCGTATTTCTCTTTGGCCCCGGGGCCTCAGAATTCTCTCGGCGGCCCCGACTGTAACCTCTGTAAAAATTGTGAAATCCATAGCTCAGTGTTTGCCAACCTTGGAGGAACTTGTTTTTCTGAGATGATAAATGGAAGATTCAATTAGCGATCAACAAAACCTAAGAATATTTCACTATTTTTGATAATAAATTGATATCTAACGATGACAGCTAATCCATACTTGTACAGGCCTGTAGATACTTGAGACAATGTCATTGCCTCCTCCCCTCCAATAATTCTCCGAAGATGTATTAGCAGTTTTCTAAACTGTAGTATGTGATCATTCAAAAAATAACTTCCACCCACTCTATAATCAAGGCGCATCAGGCCTCAAGTATGTGACCTACAGAGTTCATGATTTTGCTGAGCGGTAGTGAACCTTTTTCAGTTTTGGCATGAGTTGTTGTAGGAATCTCAATTTGTAACTTGTCAGAGAGTAAGATGGTAGTGCTTCAATTTTTCTATAGTATGGCTACTGATGAGATGAATTATAGATAATGACCCTGTTGGAGGACAGGCACATCTTTCCTTGGCATGCTGGTGTGAGCTTCCATTTCTAATTGCCCAAGGCGTCTATTTTCATAGGAGGCTATTTTTGTCCATAGTGTGTGATTAATTTACAAATACTTGTGAACATACACGAGTCCTCTGTCTCTCTATTAGGTGCCTCCATATTGCCTTCTCTCGTCCGTCTCAGCCGTCTACTGCCCTGTACATGCATAGTGTCAGCTCAATTGAATGAGGGGGAAATCGCTTCCATTGCATTGTAACCATGGGGGGCATCAAGAAAAGGATTGGAACACAGGGCCATTGTTGGTAATCAATATTCAGTTGGTGTGGCTAAACGTTTAGGGTTATGGCCTCATTCAAAACTACTCAGAGTACTTACTATTTAGAGAATTGTGACGTATAAGATTATAAACAAGTTAAGCCCCGAAAGTCTTTGGGATAAACTTGAGTTAAGATCAGTCCACTCAAAAAATGAAACAAGGAATTGCCATGATCTTCAACTCCCAAGAATAAATACGGAACGTGCAAAAAAAGGCTTCAAATTCTCGGCTTTAAAATTATGGAATCATATGCCTGTTGATATACGAGAGGCCTCAACTCTCAAATGCATCAAAAAGAAATTAGAAGCACATCTATTGGCTGATCAAAAATAATAACTGAAAACACGACCCCCTAGATCAGCAGCAATATTAGTATTATGCCTGTCAATTTTTTCTTTTTTAACATATTATTTTAAGTGTATATATGCATATGTAATATTTTAGTTGCTGAAGGGCTATGTTTGTTCGTGTATAAATAATTTATTACATTACATACCATGTAGAGAATGGGGGAGGGGGAGTTTGGTTTCAACATTTCGCAACAGTCTATGCCATACCTCTCGTAAAATTGCGATATCTGCATGATACAAAAAGCTGCAAAAGGGAACAAGATACTCTGGGGCGCTACTTTTCCCTTTCGACGCACAGGCACACGTTGGCAGTTTCCTTCACAAATTGACGACGGAATAGCACATTGCAGCTAAAAGCTAGTAGCCAGGAGGTCGGGCGCAGTGCCTTCTTGGAGCATCAAAACTTGGCTCAGTCCATGACTGTTGCATTTGCCTGAGTAGACTCTCTCACGATAAGATTTATTTGTCAAAGATCAAACTTTTGAGTTTTTCAAATTCGTGCAAAACAGATTGGAAGGTAGGATGACATTTTTCATCCCAGAATGAAGATCAATCAAATAAATAAAATTTTCCTACCACGCAAAGGGGCATTTTCTCACGTTCCAGAGAGAGCGATTTAAAAAATTTTTCTGGGGAAAGCTCCCAGACTACCAAGTCTCTCTGGAGGAAGGGGATACCAATAGATTTTCTCAT
>OLMO02000302.1:5339912-5352580 GCA_900291935.2 Cassiopea xamachana | reverse complement strand
TAAATCTGCTTACGCCTTCACTATTAATATTGCATACTTGAATTTGAATTCCATCTTTAACATTTTTAATGCAATAATGACGTAATATTGATATTTGGCCAATAAAAACACTAAATTTTGGAAATTGAGCCTCATGACTTTCTTAAGATTTTCTTAAAATTTTGAGCATTTGAGCCTCATTTTCTTAGAAATTTTTTCTTATAAAAAAACGTGTACTTGTCGTTGGTTTTCCTTGACCTTTATGTGAGTATGCATCGACCACTGTGTCGTTAAATGTAAGTTATGATGATGATGAGTACACTAAGAGAATTTTTACGGATTCGACCAACAAAGATCACTATTCAAGCCCAAATGCATGAAACTCACCATGGCTAGCGCATTGTTGGCTTTCTGCACATGAATTCCATATGCTTATGACTCCAGATATCTTGAAATGACATCCTAGTCTCGCTCAACTGTCAACTTCGCAAAATTTCTTGTGCTATCATGGGGCTCTGTACGTGATAAATCGCTACTTCCTTGTACGTGAGTACGTACAATGGCCGCGCATATGATCGCCATTTTTGGACACGCTCCAACGCAAGTGAAAACAATGAGCTTATCGTTCCAGTCTTTTTAATTAGTTCAATGATTCGTCGTCACTCAAAAATCGTTTTTTTCCAAGATGGCAGTTGAAGTCAAAAGCTTCATCGAAGAGGCTGACGAAGAAGAAATATTAGATCGTTATGACAATGGGAAATATGAGGAGCGGCCAGAAGAAACAAACGAAATTGAATCAAGCCCTGAACATAGAGACAGCTTCTCAATTGCTTGAATAAATGGAAGTAGAAAAACTGGCCGAAAGTCAACTTGGTCAGAAGAGGTAACCAATGACCTAGTAGATATCATTTGTGAAGACGAATATCTGAGAAAAAAGATAATATTTACTAACATCAAAAATGCCAAGAATCAAGAGGTAAATGGAAAAGTAATGCAAAAGCTAAGAGATAGATGTGAAATTCGGATTGAAACCTGCATCTTCACTCTTTCACATGCAAGATATAAATTCAAATTCCTTGTTGCCATTTGCAAGAAGGCATCACTCACTAGGCAGAAAGCTTCTTTTATTGATAATTTCATCCTAAACAAAGGATATGGAAAGTGGTTTGGGCAACTATTTCCACTCGTACAGAGTAGAGAATCTGCTCAGCCAGAGCAAGCAATTGAGCCAAGCATGGAAACTATCGAAGTAGTTATTGAGAAAAATAGCAACAAAGGCTTGCATGTGCAAAAAGAAAAAGAAAGTGACAAGAAAGTTCAGTACTTGTTGATGCAGTGTCAAAATTCAATAAACTCCTTGATCAGGATCCCTCTGAAACCCTTGTCAAGTATTTCAAAGAAGAGAATCATAGGTCCAGAGGGCATGAAGAAAGAATGATGCAACATGCAATTGCAAATGATCAACATGATGATGGGAATGGGGAAGCTGCCATATTCTTCAGAGAATGCTACAAACTAGCTTACATTTTCTGGTCATCTTTAATGCCAATGTCATCCTAGTTTAAACCAATTTTCCACATCAGTTGTTCACAGCTAATTGTCAAACGAATGGATAGGCAAGTANAGAATTTGAAAAATCATACTGTGACTTGTGACTTGGGACTATTGTAGTAACTACTTCACATTAATTCTTAAAAGGGTCTACTGGATACACATGTACATTTATAAAAATAGTTGTAATATTTTTTCCATTAATATATTTAGTTAGCTTTTAGCATTATCATTAACAGCCAAGCATTAAACAAACAAAAACAAAAACTTCTCAAAATTTTTTCATTGCCCTTCAGCTTCTTCCTTGATGAAAAAGTAGAATTCTATGAAAGCTATATTGGTAAAGACATCTTCAACTCTCTTTAGCAGTAGAAAATAATGTTTAAGAAAATGGTATTAAAATATTTTTAGTCATATGCAATTTGTATTGTCTATTGGTATTGAAAAATCTGAAGGCTGCTATCTAATCTAGCACAATCAATAGTAGGAAGTCATTGTAACTGAAGTGGTATGAAGAGTTTATCTTAATGCCAGTAGTCAATTGCAATATGAGAAAAGCTGTATCAGAATTGTTCTCCTTCATTTGCGGAAAGATCTTTGAGACAAATTCTTATCTTGGCGGCTTTTTTGAACTGTCTTTTGTTGGCCGGCATTTTCTCATTTGAAGCAATTGTCTGACAATGTTGCGTGGCCTCATTCTATTTGCCTCAGGGTCTACATTGATATCCTAGTGGTAGGGAGATATGTCACCAAGTAAGGTGCAAAGGTTCTGCAGTACAATGCATGCTAGTTTTACTGACTTTACTGTGTCCTTATTGCATTCACATTTCCTTTGCAATACTCTCCAGCGTTCCTTCAATCTCCCAAAAGCCCCTTCTGTCACTATCCTAGATCTGCTGAGCTTATATAGGCCACCTGCTGTGAACAACAAGATGCTCAAATAGTGACTTCCATTGTGCATATCTGAGATCTAAGTTCTCAAACTTGATAGAGAATCTTAGGTATATCAGAAAGGATAATCCAAAAAGTTCCCATGCCTAGCCCCAGCAGTTTTTGCAGAAATTGGAGATAGATTTTGCATAAAATTGTTGACATCAGCAGAATTGAAAATACTGTGTAGCGTGCTTATTTGAAAAGACAGATGAACGAAAATGACTTTACAGCTTAGTGGGATTACATTTTATCAAAATCCACTGTTATTAAAACAATACACTAATGCAACGACGAATAAACATAACTTTGCAGACAATGGCGTCATCATTTTTAACAAACTGGCTATGGTCTTCTTTTAATTATCATAATGTGAATGTCGCAAAAATTGAGCTTTTAATGGCTTTTCATTCAGAAAATGACTAGATAGGTCTGTGTACCAAGAAATGATTGCAATTGAATTCGTGAGTATACGTTCTAAACCCAGGGGGTGGTGGGGGCGGGGGTTCATGAATCAAAAAATGGGAGAATGATGCAATTTTGTGCGATGAAATCAGTGTTTATCCGTCTATAAATAATGCTATATATAACAACTTTTGGAGTTTCCAAAACATTAGACTTCATGTTGGGTTGTGGCAAGGGTCAATGCAGAATCATGTTTGTAGATTGTATCAGAAAATGCACAGTGACCTAATCCATGTAAGATTTTCATAAGACTTGTTGAGCCTGTCAGTTCTCTAATTGTCATTCCTAGTGCCAATGACTTGTGTGTAAGAACTTTGCCTTTCCCAGCTGCAAACACCAGATCTTGGCACAGTGCAACAACTTTGCAAGAAGCTTTTTTAGGCAATGCCACTTGCCCTTCTTGATTTGGCTCTTCAGAATAGCCAACCAACCATGAAATAAAATTGAATAATTTCACTGGTATTGACTTCAGTGCAGCTTCCATGCTAAGGTCATTTGAATCTGGTGGCCAATGTGAGCCAATTTCTTTGCATTCTATGAGCTCATTTCGCATCTCCAGTGCCACAGCATACAGAGTTGAAAAGGAGTTGCATACCTTTTGAGTATGCATCTCCTCATAACATTCATCATCATAATCACTTTCTACCTCATCTTCAAATTCCAAGGAATCATCTTCAATTTCTCCCACTGTCAGACCAGGAGAGTAAACAAGTGTTCCTTTCTGCATTGTCTTGGAGGTATGAAATACCATATTGGGGTATTTTTCCGCATTCTTGCTTTTAAGCGGCTACTTTAATATGAAACATCAATTCCTTCAACATCTCTCACAGCTTCATTAAATTTTTTGACTAGAAATGTCTGCAGCAAAATCTCTTTGTTCTGTATCAGCCTTTTATCCACGACATCAACACAGAAGGTCTCAAAAGCTTTATTATACTTAATTCTATCTTCTCCTTCCGTTGTCTTCGTTGGCCCATTACGTACATATTTATAATAGCACTTTCTCTGGTATCTTACCTCAACTGCAACACAATCTTTGTTCCATATATGAACAAGGATGCTCTCATCTTCTTTCCTTTCTGAGGCTTGTTTCAGAAGGCCAGCTGTTAGTGTTTAAGATAATGTCATCTCTTGCTTCTTTTGCTTACCAGTGACCTAAAAATAATAAACATGTATGTCATAGCTGTAGAAACCAGGGGCACTTGAGGCACATACACCCAAGATTTTGCAATAAACAAAGAAAAGCCCTTATTTTCAGGAAATGCCCCTTTATCTTTTGAGAAAAAAGTGGTCCTTGAAGTTTCATGCTCCCAGTTTTGAGATGTTTCCTATGACTCTGATGAACATAGAAATTAATAAGGAGCAACATTGCTAAATTCTTAAACATTGTATCTAGAGGGCTTTAACTATTTAGTCTTGGTAAATAAGTAATTTCATTAATTCGATAAATAGCATTTCAAACTGAGAAACCTGAGTTAAAAGGCTCTATCTCACAGATTTATTAAATATATAATATAATATAATTATATTACATTTGGCAATCCAATGTTTTGCAAAAGAAAGCAAAGCCAAACGAAACAAAGCTTTGTATATGCTTTTCATTTTCCAATATATGGATGGACCCATTTAGCTCAGATCATTCATGGAAGTTTCTTGTAAAGAACCATCCAATTGAGGAAAGACTTTCTAGCTTGGTTTCGAAGGTAGCTCTCTGGCCACTCCAGGAAACTATATTTCAAATAAATTCAAAATTAATACCATATCAGTAATCCAAATGGGATCACGTATTTTGCAAATCAGGCAGAAATTAGGTAGCACGTCTTTTTTTGGTCTTTTTGACAATAATGTGTTTAATATTGGTCCATTTCTTGCTGACCTTCGTCTTGAATAATTACTTGTACTGGGGTCGGCTTGATAATCAGTTCTGGACGTCTCTGCACTTTCTGCATTCTTTTTTGCTCTTCTTAGCTTTTCCACAGCGGTAAAGAGACGGTAACAAGAGACATGATAGTGCAATGGTCCTGAGCCTAAGTCTTCAAGTGTTGTTGTATCCGTGGGAATGAATTCCAAGCCTTCTTTGCTATTTCTGTAAACTTTCCATACGCTTTTGGTAAATTAAGCCATTCCTCCCTTCTTTCTAACAATGTATTGGGGGTACAGCTGAAATTGTTCTCGTATCTCCTCCGTTATCGTCAAAATGGACGACGCAATCTTCACTAGCAATTATCACCAGCCGTAGTTAATGGATAGGAGCATGCGCAGAGATGAGAAATTAGACAGTTTGATTCAAGGCACTTACATTACAGACATTGAATTGAATTCTGCGCTCTCCAGTTCTTTCGTCCGTAGCACGGGGGTTCGGGTCTTGACAGTAGAAATGGTCTTGACGCTGGAAAACACATAGATGAATGTAATCTAATCCCAGTGAGAGGGAAAGGAAGTGAAAATTACAAAACATGGATGAATTTCACCTAGAAATTAGCCGTTGTGACTATGAGCAGAAATCTACCTCTGCTATTTCGCAAGAAGATACTTCATACAATGAGGTTACGCATTTTTACCTTAATATCAAGTTCTAAATTCAATGTCTTTCATATGAAATATCATAGTGAACATTGACCAGCGACGCATTGCTTTTCAGAGTGGAAGGAAGATATTCCAGTGCCCATTTTGTCAAACGGTATTAAGTGACAGGCATAGCCTATACAAGCGGAAAAAAGCAGTACATATTAATAAGTATAGACCGACAGCACAAAAAAACGTACAATCGTACAATGTTTATTATGTAAAGAATAGAGTTATGTGTTTGTTTATGTGATGGAGGGGTGCATTACCTACTATTGAGAAAGTGCTCAAGGGTTTTGTTGCGTGTTGGTTGATGTTTAGGAGATTTTTTTATAATCTTGTCAGATAGATTTCCAGATGTTTGAGAGCAATATGCCCCTCCTTTACATTGACCTCATTTTGGAGCAATATCCCATTAACAACAAACGCTTTTTTTAAAACTGAACTTAGCTCTAGGTTACTCATATGAGAGTGATACCCCCCAGCCAGCGGTGATTTCTAAAAGTTTTAACAAGGGGGGCTCTAGAAGCAATCACGCCCAAAGTTTGGGTGTGGCCCAGCTACAACCACGCCCATATTTTCAAAGATGGAAACATGATACTTTAGTTCAATACTGATATAGTATAATCAACAATAAGAGATGCCTCAATAACCATATAGCAGTGCACAATTGATCATAGCACTTTGGAAGCAAGGCCAATAAACTCCAAAAAACTAAGCCAATGCAAGAATGTTAGGGGGGCTGAGCCCCCCAAAATGAGCAGAAATTTTAACAAGGGGGCCCAACCCCCTGAGACCCCCTAGAAATCACCTCTGCTCCCAGCCCGTATCTTTGGACCTCTTTTTATTAAAATGTAGTATTGAATGAGCTTTAATAGTTCCTTAATTTTCAATGCATATATAGTGCCGTAAAGGTAGCACAGACAAACAGAAACATCAACAGTTTGATTCTTATTTTTCATTTTGGCTAGAGCTCAGGACTAAAACTACCAAGAGGGTAGGAAAGAAACTTTATATACATGACTCTATGTGAGTTTTGGCTCTAAATTAATGGAACCGGTTTGAGCATTTGCAGTTATAGCAATTTTAAAAGTCAAAAGTTTGAAATGTTTTTCTAAAAAAACGGTGTAACGTAAAAAATAAATTAAGCTTAACAACTTTAAGTAAGTTAATGAAGTTTTGAAATTTTTGTTGACTTGCTAAACATGCATCCAAGGGCTCGGGACTGCGGCCTCCTGAAAGAGGAATATCCTGCAAGTGAAGGGGCAGAGAGGGCTTGAACCATTCAATAAGTCACTGGCTTTCTACATAGAGGTTTACTATTTTGTAACGTCTGCTCGGTCTTAATATGATAACCCCTGCAGAAAATCCCCTGTTCAGTTTCTGATGACCATGCAATAGTATTGCATTGAAATACTACCACAATAATGTCAAATATGAAAATGCTTTTTTGCTTTTCTTGTGATTTGAGTTGCTTTCCTTTTTCCAGATGCAGAACTTTTGCAGAATTATCAAAGGATTTGGTAGATATGCACGGCAAAGACTCTTCGATTGAGAAGCAGACTTTTGTATCTTTCGATGCCTTTTTAGTATGGGAAAAACTTAACGAGCAGGAAAGTAGCTCGTGGTTCGTGCAGCATAGACAGAAGAGGATGTGTAAAGGCATTGAAACGTATTGTTTTTATTACAATCGTACTGGTTACTTGCTAGGGGTGGAAGAACGTATAAAAGCTTTGAAAACGCAAGGGCTGTCAAAAATAGATGGGAATGTAGTGCTTTTATGAAAGTCGTTGTTGACTCTGTTAGTAAGGAAGTTAATGTGGAATACAATTTGTCCCATATCTGCTATGACACTAGACTCGGACAACTTCGAATTTCATATGAAGTTAGATCGACTATCGCTGCAAAGTTGGCAAAACAGATTCCTGTTAGTGCTATTCCAGATGAGATTAGAGACAACTTAACAGGAGTATTATGTAGAGACCACCTCACTACGAGACAAGATATTCACAATATTATGCAGCAATATAATTTAAATCTTGTGCAGAAACATTCAGAAGATGCAACAAGTATAAATTATTGGGTTAAAGACTATGCAAAATATGCATAGTGATGCACTTAAACTTTATCACACATGTTTTTTTATCCATTTTCCTTATTCTGAGTCGTTTCCGTAGTGTTGTGTTGGGAGTTATTCTAGTTTGTATTGTTAGGTCCCGAATAAGCGTTTTAATTCTCCTAGGAGGAAGCTGTATGAAGTTGGTACTTCTGTTGAGTAACCCAAGTTACAATTAAAATATATGTGGCAAGATTCCAAAAGCATTTGTTTACATAGATAGTAATGGGGGTATTTTGTATTTGTGCTGGTTATTGCAAAGTCAGTACAAACTTCCGAAACTCCCCGCTAATTCCCACCCCCCCGCTTATTTCATCTAATGAATTTTCCAACCCCCTGCTTATTAGGATTCCCCCACTTATTCGGGGCCTAAGGGTGGACGTGATTTTAGATATAGTTCTTGATGCACTATAACACGTTAAATAGTTAAAAGTAATCTAGTATTTCTCAAGTATGCTAGATGTGCTTTTCATACGAGAAAGGTGACCTAGCAAAATGAGGCTCAAGCAAAAGTGATCGCCTTATTTTTAAAATATGTGATCGGTCTTTCGTCTACTAGTTTTGCCCAGAATTTGCAGACTCGATGGCAGCTTAGGTGCTCTTGCCCTCTTGCCCATCAATATCCGCCACTGGCCTTATATTACCTAATTGTTGTAACTCTGCATTATGTCACCGGAGTCCTTTCATTAAACTGTCAAGTCGACAGAACAGAAGCCGTTAATGCTGTTCAATTGTGTTACCCCCGTGCTACTGACGAAAGAACTGGAGTGCAGAATTCAATTCATTGTCTGTAATGTAAATGCCTTGAATCAAAATGTCTTAGTCTAATTTCTTATCTTTGCGCATGCTCCAATCCATTAACTACGGCTGGCGATAATGGCTTGTCCAATCTTCACAGGTAGACATTTTTAAGCCATCTTTGTTTTCGCTGTTGCCACTGGCTGCGCACCGAATTTACGGAATCTCAGAAAATTAGATTATTAGTTTGGCAAAATAAAACTCCATTTTGCTAAGAAACTGCGCTTAGTGGGAATGGGAACTTTTGAGAATCTGAAATGCAACCTAATAAAGTTTTGATTTTATTTGATAAATGTGAGATCTCAGAGGTGCACAATGGAAGTAAACGATATCGGATAACAGCGGGTGGCCTAATAGTTCAAATATCTGATCAATAGATAGGACAGCATTTGAGAATGGCTTCATGAGCCATGTTTGAAAAGGGAAAGCACCATCACCTAGCAGAAGTGGAGGGATATCTGTTTCTTTCAATTTCTAAACTATGTGAAGAAGAACTGTGCCATTTTTATCCTTGCATATATGTTTGTTGCCAGAAAAATGGTTGACTCATGGTTGTTGCCAGTATATCCACAACTTGCCCATGTAACTTCATATTTAACATTCAAAATAGCCATTGATGTAAGTGAATAGAATCCCTTGAAGGAATTATGCTCCTTTTGTGACTGTTGGCCGCCTGGAGGACATTTTAGTGGTATATCACACCCATCAATAGCACCAAAAACACAAGGAAATTGCCAGTGCTCTTCTATTATCATTGCCTCTCTGAACTCATTCTCTGTTTCTGGAAAGATACTTGCAACCGCTGAAGTCCAAAAGTTATTGACTATAGATTGTCAACCTCTATAACTGTTGTGCAGACTGTTGCTTCAGCAATACCAGCCATTTCTGCGATGGTGTAGTAGTAGTCACCTCTTGCTATTCTGTATGGACAGATGCCTTGTTGTAACTCTGGCGATAGTAGGCTACCACCTACACTTTCTCTTTCAAGGTGCGGTTTTATTGCGTCTAGAATATGCAGGAATATTGCTCTTGATACATGTAGTGTTTCTTTAAACCTCGCATCATCACATCTTGCTGAAACCATGTCCTACCTGCCTGTATATCTTATTAAGCGTCGACAACTTCTTGATCATGAGGACTGACTGCTCAGCAAAAGTGCTTCCATGGATAATAAAGCAGCAGTGAGACGGCACTTCCAGGCCATGGAAAGCTGCAAAAGCGTAATTTGTTGATGTTTTTTTTCTTTTGCTTCTTACTCTCCTATATTTTCTAATGTTTATTGCATTTTGTTGGCAAAAACCAATGAATGAAGCTGTCTCTCTGTGTCACCGCCTTTATGTAAACTTAAACTGCGCATGCCAACTGATCGGATTGTTTGTAAAAGATGGACCAAGTTGTCATTTGACTTAATTCGATGCAGCAGAAATTCGATTGTTTAAAGCAAGCCACACTCTTGCTGAATCAAGAGGCAAAGCGCTATAGCGCACAGCATGCACGTCTATGTTTTATAGAAGCCTATTACACGCCGATAGATAGTGTGGGGATCACAGGGGCTGTTTTGAGAGACCTTTCGATTGTCTTGATCAAGAATTACTGATTGCAAATTTGAATGCGTATGGTTTCACTAGATCTGCCTTGCTGTTCGTGCATAGCTATCTCGATAGCAGGAAGCAGAGGGTAAGGGTGAATAGTTCGTTCAGTAAGTGGACAAAAACCTCATTGGATGTACCACAAGGCTCTGTCTTGGGACCCCTTTGGTTTAATATATCTGAATGACTTTCTTTTATTCCTGAAAGAAACTGAAGGCTACAATGACGCGGATGACACAACAACTTATATATGTGGTCCTTAAGTCGAGGATGTTGTCTCAAAATTAGAGAATAACGCTCTCGCGATAAGTGAATGGATCCAAACAATCATATGACGTTAAATGAAGAAAAATATCATTTGATGATTTATGGTAGAAAGAGCAACAAAGTCTCCTTGACAATAGGAGAGGCTAAAGTGAACGAAAGCAAAGAGGAGAAGCTTCTAGGAATAATTTTTGATCAAACACTGAGCTTTAAACAGCATGTCAAAACTCTTTGCAAGAAAGCCAGCCAAACGCTTCATGCCTTTGCCAGAATATCCTGCTACATGGACACAGAAAAGTTGAAGCAGGCAATGCAGGCATTCGTCTTATCTCACTTTACCTACAGTCCCCTTGCTTGGATGTTCTATGACAGAACTTTAAATCATAGAATATATCATATCCATGAAAGAGCATTGCGTACAAAGACTATCAAACAGATTTTGGGTCTCTTCTAGAGCAAAGAAGTTTGGTATCTATCCACTTAAAGAATCTTCAGTTGCTTATGACTGAAATTTATAAAACAACGTCTGGTATAAGTCCTCCTTTCATGAAAGATGCTTTCGCTGATTGGTATACTGGTTACGATCTAAGGCACGGTAACGACGCGCAGCTTCCAAAAGTGCATACAACAGCATATGGCATTGAGACCATATCCTTCCTTGGAAATAGACTTTGGTCGACTTTACCAAATATAATCAAACAAGCAAGCAAACTTCCTATTTTCAAAACCCATAACAAGTTTTGGAAGGGCGAGAACTGCAACTGTAGACTTTGCAAATATATATACCACAGGTGAGGTGCATAACATGATATGTATCAATTTTATTTTACACCTGTAATATAATTTAATTTTTTAAGCCAGTAGGCTTTAATTAGCAGTAATTTTGCTATATTAACTTCTTTTGCCTACTATAAATAAATTGATGATATTGATATTGATATTGATTTGATCCCATCACTCCATGCATCCAAGTGGGGGCACTTCTTGTTTTTCCAAGGCTAATATGCAGATTATGTCCGCGTTTAGCGGGCATTTAGAATAGTGTCATATCTGTTTTGCCTGATACAAGATCGATAACTGGATCAAGGACTCTCCATCAATGAACACTTTGCATGGTGAATTTTTCGGCACTGCAGCTTGGTACCCTAGTTGCAGAGAAAGTTACAAGTACTGTTGTAATATAGCTTGAGACACGAAGAAATATATCCATAAG
The DNA here is from genome assembly GCA_900291935.2 of Cassiopea xamachana. Classification (NCBI taxonomy): domain Eukaryota; kingdom Metazoa; phylum Cnidaria; class Scyphozoa; order Rhizostomeae; family Cassiopeidae; genus Cassiopea; species Cassiopea xamachana. The sequence continues at coordinate 5,341,110 of OLMO02000302.1, read as the reverse complement.
ATTCTTATTGCAGCTGCTCTTGGAATGTCTAACTGGTATCTACTTAGTGGCCTTAGTCTTTCAATCGGCTTCAGCATTCCTTTTCCTTTTCCGGCACACCTTCTCAACGCTTTGCTAGGTTGTCACGGAGCCCGACCCCCATGCTAAACCACCACCGGGTACAAACTATCGCAGAATTTACAGAATTGTACAACAATATTGCAGATTTTACCGAATGGTAAGAAAACATTGCAAAATTCTAACAAATGGTACGAAGATACTACAGGGTTTATCGAAGGGAGGGAAAGTATTGGGGTGCCGCACCCCCTTGCACCTACCAGTATGTCTGTCTATAGTCTCATCTGAATCTATGCCAGTTAACAAAGGAAGAGAAATAGTCTACCCCAAATCATAAACGTGACAGTACTGCAAGGCCAAATATTTGTACACGGGAAATCTGCTTCAGAACATAATTTTTCAGGGGTGGGTTGAAATTTCAGGATTTTCCAGGGGCAAAGAAAATATTCAGGGTTTTCAAGGTCTTCCAGGGATTCCAGGTATTTTTGGCCACCCTGTGGACGTTTTACTCAGAAAACATGCAAGAATAAGAACCGTTGTACCTTCCTTTCAGTTATATTGAAGTGAATAGCTTGATCCCTTCCATATCAATATAACGATCTCCTTAGTTTTTACAACTTTTAGGGTACAAATTTTCCTTCCTATGTTTCCCCATCTATGCCAAAGATTCCTACGAGACGTGAGGTCATGGGGTCGCATGGTCTTCTGGACTCTGCGTCTAAGTGCAATCTCCTTTATAGAGAGTGTATAATCAAATAAAGTTCTACAGCTTACCTCTAGGGGCACATTGTACCGCAGGATCTTCTTCTAAAAATCTTTTATTTATCTGCTGTTACTTCTCGAAGTCAGTCAATCTATACAATGGTCTGTTTTATTGAAGATGTTCAAAATAACTATCAAGTGCACATACTTCATTTCTTGTAGCCGAGACGAACCTTTCTATTTTATATAATTTTTTGTGTTAAAACTTGTTGCAAAATTTTGCATTTGATTAATTCCCCATCTGTAGTGCAATTGATTTTGACAGCCAATTGAACGTTGCCTGCTGTAGTGAGGCGTATAATTGTTATTAATTATTAATCTATATTGTACAGAAGCTTCAACACAGAATATATATATATATATATATATATATATATAT
>OLMO02000302.1:5274506-5293738 GCA_900291935.2 Cassiopea xamachana | reverse complement strand
AACAACATTAAATTCATACTAGTGCTCGTAGATCAGATGACAAAAAAAGTATACGCATGTCCGTGCAAATCGAAAAACGCTGATGATGTTCTAATTGCATTTCGTAATATATTTGAGAAACAAACAATGTCGCGACCAAAAATTATATATACTGATAATGGATTGGAATTTACAAATTCACTTGTGCAAAACTATCTAACAAACAAAGTACACGTACGACACGTTACGACGAAAAATCCATCCATTAAATGTGCAATTGCTGAACGGACAAATAGAACATTGAAAGTAACACTTGTGCGTATTGCGGATCATAATAATGGNGTAGATATATTGATGATCTAGACAACGTTATTAGAGGTTATAACGAGACACAACACTCAGCTACGGGATTCGCACCAAATAATGTTACTCCTATAAACATTGACACAGTACGACAGCAATTATACAAACGGGCAGCTAAACGACGAACTCAACAATTCGGTAAAAAAACATGGGATTCTGGTACCGATGTAAAATCGGCAAAATTACAGGTTGGAGAATGGGTTCATCTTCAAGATAACAGAACAGACAGTGATGCGTTTCGTAGAGGGTACGATCCATCGTTCTCAAAAGAACTGTATCAAATCGCAGATGTATCAGTGAAAGATAAACAAATTACGTATACATTGCGAGATCTAGGTGGAAACCTGTTACCATCTGCGTATTACTATCCAGAATTATCTAAGACCATATTTCNCCTCATAAGTTTACTATAGATCGATCCAGTCCACAACGACAATTTACCGATCAACTAGATCCCACTGTAAAGAAGACAAAATATCGTTATATTAAAATCAACGAATATCGACAACCAATTTGGATACCGGACGACGTATTACAGAAGGGTCGGAGCGCAGAAGAAAAACGAACACATACAATTTCAAGTGCAGTATTTATGCATTGGCTAAATAACTAAGCCAACTACTGTGATAATAATGACTAGCAACGCTGCGACACGAATGTTTACGTATCATGCTGCTGAACAGGGATTGGGAGAGGATGATGAGGCACGATACTACTACACAGCGATGTCAAATACCAATACGACAAACACAAATTCCAATTTTGTAAATGAGCCATATGGCGGAATTCATTTCTACAGAAGTAGACAATATATTACACCGACAGGTCCAGTAGACGATGAGCAGTGGGGAGTACGACTACTGTCGTGTTCATTGCCGCGACACGAACAGAAACCAGATGCTATAGCTCATGACATATGGTATAAACGACTACATCTTGGTGAAGAATCCCCACTAGATCCAACATTGTATGACAGGTTGTATTCCAAAGAAATTCTATATGGTAGTAAGTATTCAAAAATACNCCTCATAAGTTTACTATAGATCGATCCAGTCCACAACGACAATTTACCGATCAACTAGATCCCACTGTAAAGAAGACAAAATATCGATATATTAAAATCAACGAATATCGACAACCAATTTGGATACCGGACGACGTATTACAGAAGGGTCGGAGCGCAGAAGAAAAACGAACACATACAATTTCAAGTGCAGTATTTATGCATTGGCTAAATAACTAAGCCAACTACTGTAATAATAATGACTAGCAACGCTGCGACACGAATGTTTACGTATCATGCTGCTGAACAAGGATTGGGAGAGGATGATGAGGCACGATACTACTACACAGCGATGTCAAATACCAATACGACAAACACAAATTCCAATTTTGTAAATGAGCCATATGGCGGAATTCATTTCTACAGAAGTAGACAATATATTACACCAACAGGTCCAGTAGACGATGAGCAGTGGGGAGTACGACTACTGTCGTGTTCATTGCCGCGACACGAACAGAAAGCGGATGCTATAGCTCATGACATATGGTATAAACGACTACATCTTGGTGAAGAATCCCCACTAGATCCAACATTGTATGACAGGTTGTATTCCAAAGAAATTCTATATGGTAGTAAGTATTCAAAAATACTAGACACTCTACCCCCGATACGTGCACGCCCGGATATAGCAAAAGAAATACTAGATGCAAAAAATGGAACCTATCCCACAGAATTGGAACATTTTTTAGAATTTGAGTACTGGTTTGCACAATTTGGTGGTCTTTATAGTACAGCACACACATCAGAAGGTATGCAGAGAACACAAACATATCTAGGCATCAAAAAAGTACCTACCGCACAGTCTCCTGTCACACCAGACACATTTGATATTGACATAAAACGCACAACTAATGTGACATCAGATAATTCAAGAACAAATCAAGAATACTGTTTTGACAAAAGTGAAGGGGGATATTACCAAATTATCCGACTAAGCAGAACATTGGCTATTCTGCTGGGACTAGATTCGTGGGAGGAACAATCATATTTTCCACACTGTCAATGGACAACAGCAACACCGAGACCGCAAAATATCAAGACAGGAACTAATGATAAATTTTACGCAAGATTTACTGACGATGCCACACCTACCTATCGCGTATTGACCATACCACCAAAATGGTATCTGTTTCAAGAATTAGCAGATCTTATAAATATGTGGGTTATCTCACAGTGGCCAGATAAATTTGGTAATAACAGCCTGGTGACAAAGGATCCAGATCCCCAGTGGACAGAATGCTGGTTCAACATCCCCCCTAAATTCAGTGTAAATTTCGACGATACTACAGCACCACATAATTGTCGACAATTATTTAATATAGCTAGTGGAGTGTATACTGGACAGAAGAAAAATGGGTCTGTAGTTAATTTTATAACACCAGACTATCCTCCGTATCTAGAGCGTTTAACACAGTTTTCACAAACGACAAAATTAGAAAACGAAGCAGCGTTTATGACAAAGTACTTAACTCAGTTTATGTCACAGCCAACTAACATTAAACCCCAGGGCGTTAATGGAGCAAAACTATTTGTTAGTAAACGTAGCTTTTTTGTACAACTACTGCACAGAAGTTATCACCCACAAACAAGCGAGTATGCAGTCGCATCAGACAATAAGAATATGGAATTTAACGTACTACCTGATTATGGAGCATATATGCAAACGACTATGGACACAATTCCTAGCACTATCGATGGGCAGTATGTGGACATGTTAATATGTATACGACACCCAGATACTGTTGCATTCTCCTCCACATCCTACTACGATGACCCATCAAAATACAGAAAAATAACCTATACCGATTACATTCCAGTCCCCATTCGAGCGTCAATAAACTGTATGTACATTCCCAGAGGAGTACCGTACATTATTAGCGAATACTTACGAGACTTGATGTACTTAAATCATACTGTGACTATTTTGGCACCAAATATGGTATACGACAATGCTGTGGCGGGAAAACTAGATAAGACAATAGAGTGTTTTCAGTCTAGACGACCGCTTGACGTATACCCGTGGACAAAACAATGGTTTCAAATAAAACGACCTATAATGCATGTAGTACGTCGAGATATCTTTGACAATCGTCTCCAATTCAATGTAGAACTTGCGCACGGAACATCGACCACAATTCGTACATTGTCGCATTTGAGTGATACTGCCAAAAACTACTACGCAAACAATTCTATTCTGATGATAGGGGATCACTCACCAGTGGCATTAATGTTCGTTTTTGAAAAGTAATATATCTAGTATAGTGTTAACTACTACACACTACAAAACAACAATAATGGATGAATCTATGCCAAACAGAGAACCTCGATGTTTAACATTTACAACAAATCAAGCACCTCATCAAGTGAGTTATTGTCCCAAATCGTGGATGTCGACAGAATCTCCCCCCTCAACACTTAACACATCTGAAAATGCGATACTATTTCCTACCGAGGATTTCGACCTATCTGGAGACAGATGGTATGTATCACTGGATTCCTATTCGGTTACACTTCGTCTTCCACTGGGGGGCATAATACCTCCACTGGCACAACAAATATGGGAAACCACAAATGGAATAGTGTGTATAACAATGATGGATAAAGGGCAAGCAGAAGATATATCACTGAATGGAAACAAATACGAAGCTGTCTATCCAAAAAATGTATTATCATACGGTAGTGGTAGCAGTAGCACAACTAGTGGTGGATATACAATTATTAAAGATACAATATTACACGAGGAGGCATATCATGTTACTACGGATACATATGCAACATTTGTCAAAGGACCAGTAGCACACCACTATGCATATCTTACACTACCAACAGATCACAAATCGACAGCACCAATACCCCACCCAATTTTTTATCCGTTACCGACTGACCTAGCAACAGACTATGATAGAAAATCAGTCACTTTAAATATCTATTTAAAATTGCCACACGTGAATGAAGGAGCAAACATTCAAAGACGATTCTATATACCACTATTTGATGGACAAACAGGAGCTGCATCATCACTGGTGTACAATTCATTTATAAAACTAAAAATCTGCAACGAAGCATATCTACAACAGAACAGACTCGGACCACTGTACTGCACAGATTTACAAGACGATATGAGTTTTGGAGCAAAGTATCTATTAGGGACAGTAAACACTCTCACATATGGTACTAGTTACAAACAGTATCCACTCAAAGTGAACTTCACAAATGCAGCTATACAGTCAAATGAGCAGATACGTCGGGACGACCTGCAGCTAGATGTGGACAAAACATGGGAGATTGGAGTAACTCGGGTGACGTACAATTTATCGGAATCACAATTAATTATGATTCCTCACCCCTCTGTAGCAAAAGAAAAAGGCATTTACGATCTTTATGCAGGAGAGATCATGATCGGACCGTGTGCGTACTACCCCATTGTATCGACAGACGACATGCCACCACATTTACAGTATCAGACAATGGGAAATGCACTAACAAAAATATACTCGTTGAATGCATCAACACAATCTGATTTTCTGTATTACGCAAATGATCATTTTGGGCGGCTATACACAATGGCACGACAATTACGTACTCACTTAAACGACACTACCTCAGCGGGAGATACATGGTACACACAGGATTTACAAACCACATACGATAGTACGATTACCGCTAATCGATGTCCAGTATTTAGATGGAATTACACAGACAAATTACTAGCAAAATATCCTACTCGATTTCAAATTCATAATAATGAATTTGCATTGTTTTCCTTACGCGAAATCATAGACGACGTAGTTCTTATTACAGATTCTGAGAAAATCAATGCTCAACAATGGGGAGGAGCCTACAAAGTAACTGGGTGGGTATGGAGATACGATATAATTGGAAAACGTACGTGGTATAACGTTAACAATTCACTACCCAAAATACCGTTTACACTACTGGATCATACTAATCAGAGTACAGATTCATCAGTTAAAAACTATAGTGTAAAAATTGAACCATCCTACGGAACAGTGTACATAGCACTGGGTTCAAAAATGTCAAAAATGTTTGGATATACGCACGAACGAAAAACTCGAGTACTAAAAGACCCAACGACCGGAGCTATAAAGCGTCAAGCATTGAATATTATCTATGACAATATACGAGAATCATATATATCTCCATGCCAGCTAGTATCCAGAACAGCGGTATTAGCACCGATTGCACCACGCCCATATACACACGAGTCCCACGCTCCAGCACCGTCACCAACAGCAATAACATACCCATGGACACTACCAAAATTACAAAGTTATAGTGTAAATTCTCTAAATTACTATTATTTACCAGATTCGCCACGTAGTGTATATTCGGATGCAGTATTGGACACAGTTGGTGGAGATGATATTCTTATATACACGAATATGCTGCCAAATATTACCAGTATTGGCAATCATTTGTCTCCCCTTCTTGTTCAGATTCCATGCCCGGCACATATGTTTGGTAGGAGTCGAATGAACATACCATACAATGATTTAGCAGACAAAACAAGAATAATGACTACACACACGTGGGAAATTGAGAATCCTCAATTTAGTACACTAGCTCCCGGAGTAAATCTTGATGATATGCTCGTATCGGTAGCTAATTCTTACGGGGACAAATTGCATGTGGGAGTTATGGATATTCAAATTATTGTCAGAGAGAAGAAGTGATATTACTGCCAATGTTACTAGTTATCATATGTGATGCAGCAATAATCATATTATAACAGTCAACAGTAACATACAGCACAGTACCACATATCATCAGAATGAACAGAATTCAGCGAAATATAGAACAGCCATCAGTATCGTCAAGAGACGTGGTATTATCACGATATATACCAAAAGGCGGTAGTAGTGGCAACATGATGGGTAGTCGACGTAGACGTAGTAGAAGAACACGAGGTCGCGGTCGTCGTAACAATCTATTAGGACCTCGAAGCCCTGGTATCTGGTCTCCCCCTCCATTTATACGAACAGCAAGACAAGCCGCATCTGGCTGGGGGAGAAGTGTTGGATCTGGAATTGGAGATATCTTGTCCACAGGACTAAAAACAGTTGCAAATCGTGGTAGCAAACTTGTGAAACAAGAAGCAAAAAAACACGGTACGAAAATTGCAAAATCAATACATACAAAAGGACAACAGATGGTAAAATCAGGAATAACAAAAGCGAAACGTCGCGCCAAGTCAGCAGTTCGCAATAAAAGTATAGCCACCCAAAAGAAAGTAGCACAAGCACTATCATCTGCTCTGTCCTCAGCTAAACAAAAATCATCACTTAAAAAACACGGTGGTGTAAAACGTCTTGCAAGTGCAGTAAAATCTATTACAAAATCAAAGACATCTAGAAAACACAGATCATCATCTCGTCGCACATCAGTACACACCACAGGCACACAACGAAGACGACGACGGCATAGAGGATTTTCAAAAAAACGCAGAATTGGATTATCACACAAGAGTCTTATTGGACTATTATAACTAACTAACAATGCCGATAAGTGATGCACTAGCTGGAGGGGTTGGACTGAATACAACAGCCTACTCTCTGTTACAAAATATAGCCTCAAAATCTAACAAACATGGTAGTAAGAAACGAACTCAAAAACAGTCTGATGACGAATCATCGTCTTCATCATCTAGCAAGGAGAAGACATCATCAAAAAAATGGATGAAATTGGACAAGCTTGATCCCGACAGATATTATAATAGACGATTGTTCGGACGAGGAGATCTAGTGTCCCAAGTACAAAATCAAGTACCAATAATTGGAGAACAATCGCAGTATGGAAATCCAACCGTTCCAGAATTTCATCAAGGAGGTCCACGTCGCCTTGGTGGATCTCAACCAGGAGCTGAAAAACTGAATTTCTTTCCCCAACCATCTATCTACAATCTCATAAAAACAACTCAGATCCTACGTACGCCACCTGTTAACGTTACCGTGCCCGCGTTCGATGAAACAATTACAATCGTCATAGCACAACAACCCGGCATATTCATTGATGCTAGTGAGTTTGTCTTAGAAGCAGAACTGCAGATGTACTACAGAGACGTGCCCTGGGAGACCACTGGAACAGGACTCAGTCATGCGTACAGAAAATGTATCTCTCCCGTCAACAATATACTGGCCAGCTTATTCAAATCCGTAACTGTTTCAGCAAACAATCAAGCAATAATCACATATGATTATGCCACTATGGACTACTTTGAAACCGTATTTCAGACCGCACTTCCTGCATATGAAAATGGAGATTAGTCTGTTAAAGGATATTTTAAGGAAACTGCAGGAAAATTGACAGAATGGGACGGTCTAACAGAAGCAACAGATGCTGCTGAGTTACCAGTATGTACTGCCAACCCCGCTCGTCAATCATTAATGCGAATGTTCTACTCAGGACAAAAAGTAAAATTGCGCACAAAATTAAAGTTTCCAATCACACAATCGCTGGATAGGGCACCCTTCAATTCTGCGAACAGATTAACATTTCAATTTCAACGAAACCCAAATACCTATTATCTATTATCGGGACCCAACAATGCAGGGGCAACAGCTCCCATGAAGACAGACATTGCTACCAAGGCAGCCGATTGTAAAATTCGTATCAACAAATTTGAAATCAAGACAACCATGCTAGAATACGAACGCAGCGTGTTGGAAAAATACGTCAATACGTACACAGATCAACTGCCTGACACTTATTTGTTCACATATCATCAAATTCAGTATCACACATATCAGCCGGGAAACCTGTACTATCAGAGTAATGTTCCATCAGATACAGTCCCCGACAGACTAACATTTGCATTCGTAGACAAAGAGGCAAGATTGGGTCAAATAACAAAGAATCCCTTTATTTTATACAAACTACCAAAGAACACAAAATGGCGAATAACAGTAAACAGTGGATCGCGACAGTACGACCCGTTCACAGAAACATATGATCAATATTGTCAAATGAGAGATGCCATGAATAAGGACACAGATGAACCACTTATCCAATTGTACGATTACGAAGTCAACGATACCACAGAACTAAGTGACTGTCAGTATAACCTGTATTGCGACACACTGACAATGACACAGAAGAACGCAGACGGCAGCATTGCCCAAGACGTTCGACAGGCAGCTGTAGATATAGCTATAGAATTACCAAATGGTAAAACTCTGCCCAACAATACAGAAGTGATGATCAGTAAATACGATATAAGAAAGCTGGCCATCCAGAACGAGGGAGTTATTATCAAGAACTACAACGGATAGACGACGGATGGATAATTGGACTATAGAATCATGTATTGCCAAAGACTCAGAAATACGACAAGTATTTGCTGGATGCTTATTAGAGGATGATGTACGACATATAATTGGTGCAAGTCGCGGTGATAGTGCACAACGTCTGCACAATTTACGAATATTTCTATGCAACACAATGCTGTATCGCAATATCGAACACTTTCCATTGGCATTTGTACTCAATACTGGCACACACAAGAATGGTGGGACTCACTGGCAGAGTATGTATATCGATCACGAACATACAGTGTATTTTTTCGACTCCTACGGTCGTAAACCAAGTGACATATTTCACAGATTTGCACACGATCTCCTAACTATATCCTACTATAGAGAATACACAAAAGACCTATCTCTAAAAGAAGCACTATCGGATAGTAGATTTACACAGACCAACCTACACAGATGTCACAAAACCAAAGAGGCTAATGACGAAGAAGACACTATTCGATATTTTCCCTATCAAGTACAGAATGACAAGACTAACGTATGCGGCGAATATGCTGTATTATTTCTTCACAATATTACACGAACACGAGATCCGTGGATGCACGCTTACGAATTCTGGACCGAACATCAAGACGTGTTCTTTCTATTGCCCACATCTAATTTACGAACAGCCGCAAAGTGTCCTTGTTGTTGCACAACAACAAACAATACAAAGACAACACAACAAAATAAAGCATTATCGTCTGGACAAGCAAAAACTCAATATCAAAATCAACGACTGTACAATAACGATGTGATTGTGAGAGATATGTTCTCAAAACTATATAATGTAAAAGTATCTAAAAACTTGTTATCTTAAACAACATTTAAGCACTTCAGTATGTAATGTTTATAATCTTCATTTGTTCATGTGCTGTTATCATCTTCTCTTGTATCCATCATTTGTGGTGGTTCTTCATCAGATGTTGTCTTTGTAGTCTTCTCTGGACTATACTCTTTCTGCCGTTTTGAAATGAGATAGCTGCTATCAGGAGGGCAATGTCTCACAATAGTAGAATAGACAGAATATATATACATCTGACATGCATTGCAGTAATAATTGTCTTTGGATCTAGACCTCATATGCTCGCTAAATGACTCTGTTCTCTGCCACGCATTTGTAGCCACCAATCGTTGCAACATGAGGTACAATCGTTGAGCTGGGGTGCTGTCAGGCATCGTTGCAATATCATATCTTGGAGATGCAGGTTCCAATACAGACATTGAATGCGAACCTCCAATACATAACGACACCAATTTGGTAAACTCCAATGAACGTTGTGACGCTCCAGTTACTCGTATAATTCTCCTCATCTCTGCACATGCTCCTGAACACACCATAAAATGATCTACCAAATAATCACTCATCACTTGATAAATATAATGCTTATCAGCATACTTATTCTTCTCCATGGTCCAGCTGGACGATGCAAATAATGGTGCAGATATTGGAGATGCGAATGAAGATGGTGTCACCGGCATAATACCCATATGAGGGTACAATCCAAACATTGCAATCATCTCTTTCATCAATCGTGATCTGATAAGAATCTTGTGAGATGATTCACTTGCATACATCATAAAAGAGGGAAAATAAAGCAAATAATGATATTTGTGGCATGAGCAGGAGAGAGGATTTCTAGAGATGGTCTTTTTACCATCCAAAAACGTGCTATCAATGGATAGGTTATTCTCTATAAAACACTGCAAACATTTGGACTTATATCTACCTATAGTCAATTTCTTATTAAGCCTTTGGCATGGTCTAAATATTGGACGTAGCTTGCACATATAACACAATAACTCTTGATCGTATGACGACCTATTAGGGACAGGAATATAAAATTCCTTCATTTTATACAACGCAAGCGCTGTATCTCTAGGTGTACTCTTCTGTTGTTGGTGTTTTTTGACTTTACTAGCAGCAGATTGTATATCCTGATGCCGCCCATCTTCTTCACTAAACCAATTCATATAAAACACACTTGTTCTACATATCTCCGCTGTCACACGGAAGAATAGGTAGCGAAGTGTTGCAGATTCTGGATGTACTGGAATGTTTACTGCTGCTGTGCGCCTCACTGCACCCTCATATCTATAAAACTCTCTCATGAAATGCGCCTGCTCATCTGGATCAACAGGAAGTGATATCACCACCCTAAATAAACAATATAAAAGCATTAATACTGTGTGCAACCAACAGTTAGTAGTCAGAACGAACAGTACTCGCAGGAACCACACGCACACACAGAACAGCAATGGACAGCACTGACGCTAGCAACAATACAAATAATAAGTCTACTAATGTTGCAGTAGAAGAGGACCAACCACCTGTCAAACCACCACAAATACCAAAACCATACACATTACAACAAGCATTTGTCAATAAATGTTTCAAAGAATGTCAACGTGACGCACCAAGATCATCCTTAGAAGACGATATGTTATTAGAAGGACTAACGGTTAACGACAAAACTGCCATGATGAATCATTACGAATACAGAAACAACCCAATGTCGGATGTGCCACCTCCATTCAACAAATATTACCTACAGTATCACGTCTTTGATCTTACTGTGTTTATTAAATACGCCAAACAAGCATGGAGAGATATCGTACAGTATTTTAACTACAACAAAGATCTGGAGAAAAAATACACCAAAAATATAACCTACAAACTACAGATGTATCAACAGTGTAGAGACTCACTGTCAACAACCATACAAATACTCATTGCATACCCTCGCAATTCTCACAAGTGCAAAGAATCATGCGACCATTTTCTACACAACAGTGGAATAAAAGAACAATTCCCAATATGGAATATAACAGCATGCAAGTCATACTCCTACTTGTCACCAGAAGAATATATAAAACTATTGAATACTCACGCTGGTGGCTGTTTCGCATCAGAATTATATCCACGCTTTCGTATATCACGTCCACCATCTGTTGATGATGATACACTCGATGACGATTGTGATGATGATAGTGACGATACTGACACCACTGAGGATTCATCCACAGATGATGATGATGGCAGTGATGACGACGATTTAGGTAGCACTGATACTGGCGATAGCACCGATGAATGTACTGATGGCGTGCTATCAACAAACGATGTCAATGATGATACATGCGATACTGATGTTGGCACCCTAGATAGATCAGTAGGTGGAAATGACAATTCCTGCAACGCATCCACAGCTGTGCGTACTTCAGCATCCGCAAGACGAGTATTCAAATTGCCACATCCAGATGTTGGTGTATCATCACCACCAGCAGCATTATCTGATAAGAAAAAAAAGAAACCGTCTAAGCTACAATCGTTAATAGCAGAAATGAATAACGTTGAGCACTGCAATAACAATGTAACAAAACCTCGACACAAACGTCAATTACTGCCAAGACGTAGATTTCACCCGTCCCAAGCACGATCACGATACTTCACAGCAACAACATTTATGAAACATTCTATTAAATGTGGTGGTCACAAACAGGATATAGTGGCTAAGGATATTCATACTGGCACCAATACACTCATATTTCATGCAAGATCATACAATATGCGTCACAAAAAAGATGTTGTTCGCAGTACAGATTATTTACTCCCCTATAGTCCCGCGGTACCATCTGCAGGAGGATCTGTAGCAGCATCAACAACATCAACCACAAAAAAAAGAAAGAAACCCACCATAACACCACCCAACGATACTGATGACGCCATGAAGGAGAAAACACCAAAGAAACAAAAGAAACAATAGATAATAATATGAACAACACCAACCTGTAGTAGTAGCCATTGTAGTATTCTTCTTATCCTCTTCCATACTAGAGTATAGGTTGTTTTCTTGTTTCGTGTACTTCTTTCTTCGATCTTGATAACTATCTGATCAGGAACTAAGTGAGGTCTGTAACACAGCATCGCTTTTTATAGGTTTAGCATGATTGACAGTCGTGCCACATCCCACGTACGATCTAAAATACGCGAATCAACAAACATGCTGTGTAAGTATGTCGGTATTTGCAAAAGATCATAAGAATACGTTGGCGGCATTTGCAAAAGATCATAAGAATACGTCGGCATTTGCAAAGATCACAAGAATACGCTCATACGTTCCTTCCGTGTTTGTTCATGCATTATGTCACATGTTGTTTCAAAGGTCACCAATCTAACCATTGTTATGTCAATCAAACTTAGCTAAACAATAAAAGACGCTAGTAATCGTACTATCTCGAATCAAAGTCCACAATTTGAATGAATAAAAGACGCTGTATCACACTGTGAGTCGAACCATCATGTGATCCAATAGGATTTCCTATAAATACAGATACACACTCAACTGATTCACCATTCAATTCTTGGCTCACATAGAGACGACGTGAACAATCTACAAGTTTATTCTACAATCTACGAGAAGCAAGCACAGACAAGATGGCTGACACAACAACAAGTAACACCGTCAATGCTGAAGATGTGACTGCTGCTGCTGCTGCTGCTGCTGTCAATACTGATCACACATATGTCAATGGTGTGCCTGATACCCCACCAACAACATCAGCAAATGCAGACGAAGCAGCACCACCATCCTCATCATCATCTACAGCAGATAATGCAACAGATAATAATGCAACAGATAATAATGCAACAGATAATGCAGATGGGGGAGCCTCAACATCGGACGAGCCTAAGCCGAAGGTAACTAATAATGTGGACTTTTCATTTATGCTTGATCTTCCTGTGGACGATTTTATACGTATTACAATGATAATGTCAATATTCCGTAACATACTCTCTGACTCATTTGATGAAAACGATGTATTACGTAAAGTAGTAACACTAATACACGACGCGAAAAAACTAGCTGCCTCACCAACAAGACCGCCATCATCGACGACCACAACAAAGACATCTACTTAGTTATTTACATACATATTTTCATATTAACTATAGAAATTGAGAACAACAGCTCCCGCTACTGATCTGCTACAATGCACACCAAATGTAACCAATGCAATACTATTAGATGATAAATATTCAAGTATCTACCTATCACTACAACGAATGTTAAGAGATGACCAACGAATTAGCTGCATGAATGACGAGGATAAGGGGTATATAAATGATTGTGCAAATCCAATAATTATACAACTATGTAAATCTGGTTTGGAGAACCTACGATTAGCAGTAAAACGATGTCAAGCAGCAAGTATGGTGTTAACAGAACACAAATCCATGAACATATTACACAACATGGAAAGAGAACTTGATGATAGCTACGAATTACTGCCGGACGAAGAACTATCAGCTAGACAGGATACATGCCAAAGACAACGCCTACGAGTGACAGATATGATAAATATAGCCCGAGTGGTAGGAGAAACTCAATACTCATCAACTAATATAAAGAACTTTTATGCTACCCTTGCGCCCGGTTCAGTATCTCCTACACTTGCCTATTATCGTAGAAGACGGAAAAGACCACGACGACTAATAGAAGAAATGGACCATCAAACAGCATAGCCAAATTAACAAGATATTTTATTTTAGACAACTGAGGATGATGAGAAAGTGTTTAGACTACTTCGCGACATTCATCGTGAAGAAGAAGACTTTAGACATAACCATAGAGAGCGATTAGAACGTGCAAGACGGCATGCAGGATCAATAGAAGTTCAACGTGATCCTACAGTACCACCAAACACAATTATATTTCCAGAAACTGGAAGGCAAATACATATTGACGACAGCACAGCCAGATTAGGATCCTTTATATTTGGGAGAGAAAATGATGCTCTACTAAATGGTCTTGATGCCTGCCCTATCCAATAATAATAATTGACTGCATATTCTTTTAGACGATTTGGACAAAAAATGGATTGATGTATTCGCAATGCTGCTGTTAATTATATAAAGACTGGCAATATTTGGTAGATAACAATTCTTTAAAACGACAACAATCTTTTGCAGACAACAATAAACAAAGCACCACACCGCCGTCGTGCACTAAAGACAGTACGAGAAAGAACACGACAGTATAATGAACGGAAACAACGACAATTAGGACATTCATTATTAGACACTAACTATGATGAACACCTACATGATTGTATAATTTGTTAGATACATACGTAGTATAGGAAGTATATATATATATATCGTTATTATAGGTATATACATGCTATATTATTAGTTAACCAACCCCCAATTATCTGCAACTATTATATTGTTATTCCTCTTTCCCACTAGGGTACAATAACACTCAGTCCCGAAAATCAGTGTAATATCATCAAGTACATTACAGTACGTGAGAGAGCAACTCTGAATACTCAACCCTGCAAGGGTATTTATCAATATACACAACATCTGTATGATATATCACCACACCCTCAAGGTACTGAACTCGTATGGGCACCTCCTGTGTATGTACCCGACCTACCCCCTAGCCATGGCCTCACCGTCATTATTGTATATAAAATAGGTAACAAAAAACAATTAAGACTTCAGCTTGTTATCTCCAATTGTGGACGGTGTATACGCTGGTTTACTCGCAGCAAATCCGATGGTAGTTTAGACATACAGGAAAAAGTAATACGAAACAATTGTGATCCAAACTCAACAATGTTATCTCTACAAATCACCCCAAACAGAGAAATATATTTACATACACGATATGTTAATAGATCCAACAATGAATACGAACGATTTACCGATAAAATATATTAACTAGTAGTATTAGTTAGTATATATCTATCTATAGATTTATTATTGTCTCTTTTGTTTATCATAGATATTCGGTCTTGTACGTGTCCAGTATTATATAGACAATCGGCGAATAACAGGATCGAGAAGGCTAACAAAATTGATAAAACATACCCATGTGAAAACGGGAAAAATATTCTGGTACGATCCCGATATGTATCGACTTTGGTATGCTGATTCAAAAACTAGTAATATTATGCACCAACCTATATTATTAAAAAAAGGTAGAGTTACCCCCAAACAGATTCGTACTCAGCTTCTAAGTGGTAAATTTACATCGGCCCACCCCCCAGAACATATAGATGTAGAATTACATCATAGATATCGTAATTATCACGCAACAAGTCGTCCTTAGATTTATCTCCTTTATATTCTAGTTGTACACCATATGCTGGGACTTTCTGGAAGAGTACGATCCCTCAACCATAGAGTTTCTATTTAACAGAAAGATATTATTTAGAATGTCTCACTCGTTCTTCACTGGTGCCCAAGTTGGCAAATCGACATCATTTGTCGTACTGGATTCTAAGTCACCCTTACGAGGAGATAATGCTGTTACCAGTAATAAATGGAGAGAATTTACACGTGCCAACAAATATTATAACATTATAGACATTTCTATGTATGATGGCACATTTCGCACATGTTTTGCTCGTGGCTCAGCAGTAACCTTACGATGTAGTGGACGACACTACGATTTTACTCATTGCATTTTAACTCTTAATGATGGTATTAAGTGCGCTTTTCACACCGGACACATAGACTGTAACAAACCCCCCTGTAGATTAACTACTCGTGTAAACCCATATCCAGATTGGTATCGTAATTTGAACTTTCGTGATTATTTTGAAATAAGTGATAGACATTATGGTAGCTCGAATCCCGATGATTATGACGATATTGCTAATAATTTAGTACGTTTTGATAGTGGTATTGAGCTTAACTAAACTGATTTGTTATTGGTATTGAGCTTAACTAAACTGATTTGGTATTATATATACGCTGTGTTGTTGAAGAATACTCGAGAGTTTTATGTCTATCTCCTATTACCTATAAATACATAACATACGTGCCTACACAGTCACTCGTTATCAACCACTCGTACAAAACGGACGACGAAATACCACACATTTATAGTATCAGAATAACAATGGAATACGACAAAAGAACTCTATCAAAACTAGGCATGATGGCTGTAGTCAGTTGTGTCTATCTGCTAAGCACACTACTAGTAAGCAGTACAACTGCTGTTACTACTACATCACTCAAATCGCCGACACAAAAATGTACATCGAATTGCAAACTTAGTGACGGAGGACAGAAGACAGCAGACGACTCTACCGATGGAGCTAATAACATGTATCCACTTAAAACTTTTTTTGTTAAAGTACCAGCAGAGAAGGAAGCAGAAACAATTCACCTGTTCTCACAACACGGACTGTATCACACATACTTGACTATCCACAAAATAGAATCTGCCTATTGCTTAGGACACAATGTAATTCTCAGAGTAACCACCGACGATACGGCCATATTCAATCCATCAGCTACACCATGGCCAACAAGACCCGAAACAGAGTGGGTATTTAAGGCACTCAATGGCGACATGTCAGACGTGATCTTCATCCATTATCGATCATATTTTGTTAATGACGAATCAGATGGTGGTGATGGCAGAGGCGATTCAACGGCAGTATACAAAAGCATAGCAAGAGTTCAAATCGACCTTGGACAAAAATAAACGAACACTTAACAATTAACTATCTAGTATAACTGACTGAGACTATATAGTAGTGTAACACAAACAGCATACATCACACATCACTATCATCATATATATAATATGTTGCTGTTATCTTTTATCTGTAGTACATTTCTGCAACAAAATGGTTGTGAAGTAGGAGATACATCGGACAGCGATATCGACAACATCGATGATGATGATGATGGTTGGACCTATATATACACTTCTTTGTTGTCGCTGTCGCTGTCTGACTACCTCTCCTACTCACAACCTACTTGCATACAGTTATTATATCGCTTTTATATCATGTATTTTACTTATATATGTCACATATGGGAGATTACGTGCCTAACGCATGCGTTACAGACAACAACAACAAAATATGTTTGTGTGGGTGAAGTACTGGCGGTGAGGGGCCCTTCCCATCTCCAACCTTCCACCACATTTAGTTATAGCATAATACCACCCTTTTATACGTGTTAAACAACTCAATTGTGATATATATGGGACTAAATCACTCACGCATGCGTTATTATTATCTCACCACCAGATAGCATATCATCCATCGTGGACGATGACACCTACAGGTCGTATACTGTTCGAACTAGACCGTATATCCAGCACAGTAAACATCATACGAAATGAACTATTCAACATGGATGATGAATTTTATGACACTAATGTCATTACTAAAGAGTTGATAAGAAAAGAACTGGAATTTTATGAACTAATTTAGTAATTCTCGCCCTTTCTCGCCCTACTAGATGGCATTTGTATACAAAAGAGACAACATAACCGAACAAGACCTCAATGAAGTACTAGAAGACATGTGCGGAATGTATTATGAACTTAAGCGAATTGAAGAGAACATGTCTAAATTACAGTCACATATACTTCAACTACGATTACATATGCTTTCTTGTAAACGTGTATTATGGGATATTGTACATAGTACTAACTAGTTATACGACATTAAAGATAGATTATACAAATACTTATAGTCATTATTTCTTTACCCCACCAGATGATTTGTATGAAGGAAGACGACCTACTACACATTTACATGAACCTGTGCGAACTAGACAAGATATTAGAGAACAATGAAAGACATGTATCACAACACATCTCTATTATTACAAGTAAACTCCACGCCGCACTAGTTCTTAATAATGCAAGTCGTCCTCCTTCGTAGATATCTGCTGCTGGAAGACGAAGAAAACGACAAGAATTTCAGCAACTAATTGACATACTACATGAGACTGTAGGCTATATTACCACTATAAAAAATAGAATACCATATATGTATTCCGATGTTGATATAGATAATATAACCACCGATGTGGACACTCTCGATGATGCTATAGTTAACATCGATTTTATACAACGAAAACTAAAATATATGTATAAAGATACATACATACGATGATGATGATGATGAGTAACACCTTTGCCTCTTTCTGTGTCTCTCTCTTAGAACACTCTCACAAAGATACCAGATGTCGAGAGACTCATGGCACAGCTATCTGAAGTACTACAGTCCAGAACTATTCACTCGTTTTACATTACCGAAGAATGTTGTCATATAAGATATTCCTGTTATAAATGTGATGAAAGATGTCACCCATAACAACTCTATCTCGTTCTGTATCTCTCTCAGGATCTCAAAGAAGAACATCTCAGCCGTGTATACCAGTCGATAGTCTCACTCGATATCAACTTATCAAACATATTGAAGCACATTAGTGACAAAGATGGTTATAATTACCCTTACAAGAAACCCAGATATAGCGTATATATGAACGGCGATGGTAGCGGAAGTAATAGTGTCATTAGGATAGAAGACATCGAACACAAACCTCTTCAAGTCTATCGTCTTACACCCGACAAAATTTATCGTAAAGTGTAATAAAATTATTCACACCATTATACCATGCGTTCTTACTTGTCTACCTCTCTCCTAAAATACGCTACTACCTCAAATACGCTGCTGCCCCTTTCCCCTTTACCCCT
>OLMO02000302.1:5241767-5261863 GCA_900291935.2 Cassiopea xamachana | reverse complement strand
CAATGGCTCGACAATTGAGGTGTCGCACATTTTTATCATTGAAATCGATATGTCATCACAACCGTGCGCTTTTTTTGAGTCGAGAGCGCGGATAATTCGGAGAACTTTTTCCCTGTCTATCAAAAGATTCTGTAATCGCGTAGCACTTTTCGGCAGAAAGCTGGGAAGTGTACTTTCAGTTGTAATTGCACAGCACTGTTTGACGAAATAATCATTGAAAAGGTTTGCCTTGGTATCAATGTTTGTCCCAAAAAGTCCATTTTCAAGAAGCGGTGGAATGTTTGAAAATTTTTTCTTTTGAATCATCCTATTAACCACAGACCAATATTGTTTAATTCCTATACAAGGGTCAGACAATTTTTCCCCAACTTCAGGTAGTAGCTTTTTTTCTCATCCAAAATATTCTTGGAATTTTGAATTTTCTTCACAGTCTTCCAGTCATCGTGATTTCTCCCCCGTCTAATATATTTTCTGAAAGTCCTGTGTTTGCGCTTGATGGCAGATTTTAGCTCTGGAGTGATCCAAGGTGCATCCTTATCATTAATTTTTATAGTTTTGTTTGGTATATAAAGAGTCAAAATTCTTCCGTAAAACTTACAGCCATTTCTCCTGGATTTAGGCCACATAACAAATTTTGCCAATCAATATCATTCACACATGTCCTTATTAAAGACACGTTAGTTTTAGAATAATCCCATATAGTTCTTTTGTAGGGAGGAGGAGATGGGACTGAAACATTGATTTTCCAAAGACAATTTGATGTTTGCAATGTGGATCTAATGAAGGGTGGACACCATAGTCAACAAACATGTTTGGTTGATCTGTTACGACCAAGTCAATGCAAGACATGCCTTGTGCTCTAACGTTGGTTGGCTCGTCAATCAATTGGTATACGTTATTTGTCTCCATTAGCTCATCTAGCGCAGTACCTTGAGGAGTATCTTCATCATCAGACAACCACTGGGATGACCTACAGTTAAAATCTCCGGTTAATATAATACTATAGAAGTTTTCATTCCTGAGAACATTAAAAAACTGCTGTAATTTGTCGATGAATGTTTCAAATTGTTCACTATCTTGGCTTGGGCTACGATAAAGAGTGGCAAGAATTATTTTTTTCGGCTCAACGATATCTCAGAGACTATCATTTCTTGCAATAATTCAAGATCTGTCCGACGTTTGATTGGCAATTTATCCCGGTAGTATAGACAAACTCCTCCAATTTTTGTGCTGCTAGGATGATCACTTCAATAGATGTCTTTGCTAAACCCTTCAATAAAAATATCGTCATTCTTAATGGTGCTATCAAGCATTGACTCAGAAACTGCTATCATATCGTATTTATAAACGGCATCATATGTCTGTATCAACTGTTTTTAAGACCACTTCTTGCACATAGGCTATTGAGGTTCCAATGAAAAAACTTCAAATCTTTTGGGGTACTAGGCCCTGGATTTGTATGAATGTCCCCAGATAATATCAATAAGAGATTAAAGGGATAATTTTTACCAAAGTCAAGACATTCAAGGCTACTTGTAACCAGAGAGGTAAACGTTATATCTTGCAATGTTTTCAAGACTTTCTTGCGACAGTGCTTGCTAGTTAAAAAGTTATTTGTTCTCGTTATTGCGAGATCAATTGATCGAAAGATTATGAGATGTAGTTGTTTCAAGACAAATGCGTTTGCATGCGCTAGGACAGAAGAGAAATGAGAGGATCCAGCATCCGCAGGTGTGCCGCATGACCAAAAGGGTGCAATGAACATACAGAAGGGCGCTGTTATGACTGAAGTTCATATGAACAGGTACAAACAGGCTAGACATAATGATATAGAGAGGGCAATCTCAACAATTGGGATTTTGTACAAAAAGGCTCTTGTAATTTGCTATTCCTGCACGCCATTCATTAGTCCCTATGGGCATTTAAGAGAATGAAAGATATCTTTGACCATTCTCATGAGGGTTCGCGCCTGTAGGAACAATTGCAATGTTAGCAGCAGCAGGGCAAGACATATACAATACAGATTCAGTCTAAACAAGAACAATGAATAAGTTAGAAAAAACAACGAAACTCAAAATAGGGTAATAAAGAATTCAATTTTGGAGCTAGTTCATTCTGGTGGAGCAGTAGGGTCAATTTTACAGCAAAGCGTTTAAGATTTACGGGTTCATACATAATTAAATAGGCTTGTCCTCTCGTTTCTACTGGGGATTATTAGAAATCGAAATACAACAAGAGAAAGCTGTCATGATCTAACACTATGACAAAGAGTTTACGGGCGATAGATTGAGTTCTTGGTTTGGAAGATTTTTGATACTTGTAAACAACAAAAACGGAGGGGAAACTACTAGTTCACCAACAAAATTAACAATTCTTTAAAAAAAACTGCACTCTATCTCAAAGCCCCTGTCGCACACTTTTGCAGTGCAACTATTGTGCGACAAGAACTTCGAGATAGACCGCAAAACGTACCAACATGAGAGTGAAATCTCAAAATGGAGAAAAGAAAGAAGAAGAAAAAAAGACCTTTTGCTTGTCCATTGTCATCCTTGCTATCTATTAAGTCTCTGAATTTCTCTTCTAATTTGCTAATTGAGTTGAAGAATAGAAATTTTCCTTCAGTAAGTTTCGTTACTGTGTTGCAGTTAATATCTGCAAATACAAAGTCGACACACCCCATACTTTCAACCAATCTTGCCGCATCATTTAATAAACTCAATCGTTTCTTCGTTAAATCCAATCTTACTCGAACTCCTCCTCCAGCTTTCTTCCGACTCCTATAGACTGCTGTACGCTCGGAAATGCCTTGAAACGCACAATCACCTGTTGTGATGGCTTCCCATGCTTGTCCATCGTGACTCTGCCAATCGGGTGCGCTCTGTCAATGACTTCTTTTCCGACTCTACAATCCATTTTGTCCATAATATCAGCAACTTTCTGAACGCAGTCTTCTTTATTTCCGTCTGCCGGTAATGGAATACCATGGAAACGTAATCAAAAACGCCTACTGTACTGTTCATTCTCCTCAATTCTAGCATCCAGTGCGTCACGAACAGCAAGCTTACTCTCGAGGACATCCACACGTGCTTCTAAGGCATCAATTTTTCGATCTTGGATCTCGAATCTCTCTTCCAGCTTGGATGATAAGTTTTCAATGACAGCATCGATGTAATCAGAGTTTGGTAGATTTGCGACATCTTTCTTTATTGGTGCAAGGGCATCCTCAATCAAGTTTTTCAGCTGGTGGGTGCTCGTTAAAATCGTTGGACTCGCAAGTGTTGCTTTAGGCCCGTCAGCATCTCCGGTGGTAGTCATGATAATTTAGCAATTAATAGCAAAAAGACTAACCAATATATTTCTTTACATAATATTCTTAAAGTGTAGAACCTTTACTTAACAAGTATGTGACCCATCCTGCTCAAATTTAGTGATAAATTAACATTTTTGCTGGGAGCTTGTGAAGGTGTGACTGCATCCACGAGGCAGTGTCTCCATTATCAAAAATTTGTATCTTAGTTAAGTGTTTACATGTCCCTATTGTACACTGAATCTGACTTGGCAAGTAGTTGGCAACAGCTGAACCACAAAGCACTTGTAATACCGAATTCGACGAAAAGTTATTAAAAGGGTTCATTCTACCCCTGTCTTGAAAGAACTTTGTGACATTATCGAAAACGAGGGGGGAATTAGGCAAAATTGAATAGGTAAAGCAGTTTACAACTTGCTTATCTTTGGAAGGAAGTCTATTCCAGATCTTCAGTATGTTACTAAAACTATCATTTAGATCACCCATTGATTGATATCTAAAATGGAAGAAGAAATTGAGGAACCCTAAAGTAACATGTTTTACAAAATTTGGACATATGTGTGCTATTGCAGAGTGGGCACGCTCCTTTGTAATTAAAACACAGTCAGTGTAAAACCATCTAATGCACTGGTCGCACGAGACCCAATCTATGTCCATTGCTCTAGATAGCAGAAAATCTTACTTTGAAACGCACTGCATCATCGGCTTCCACAAATTCTCTGAAAGACTCCACATCTGCAGACTAAGCTTCTTCCATTCCTGATTTAAGTTCAGTCAGATTTCACGCATACCCTTACTAGACTACTGCACTGATCTGTAACCTTAGCTTTGTATGCCGAATAACCAGAATTGGTACTACCTGAGTCTTCCTTACTACTTGTTGCTGTTATACGCAACTTTTGCAAATGCTGTTTTGTTGATTTGGCTGATTCGGTCTTCTTTCTTTAACAGGTGCTTTCTCACACTTCTTCTACCTCTCCATTACGCTGCACACTTCATCGTGGTCGTTATTGAATTCATTACTAATTTTTTTGCACTCTTCTCTGTCCACATGTAAATTATTCCTTCTCTTCTCAGAGCAGTTTTTCATGTCTGGAGGTTTAAACCTCTCTCTTATGCCAGTCTCTATATAATTTATAAAGTGCCTACGCAGGCCCCTGTTGTCTCGCCAGTACTTCTCAATAAATTCTCGTAGTGGTAGATGCAGCTGCAAGCGACCATTCTTTCATAAGCTAAAGAAGTGCTGTACGGTAGCATTTGTTTCGTTTGAGTCTGCAATGCTTCTGCCTAGATCTGCAGGTAACTTGAAATTTTAACTATTATTGAATCTCTTTTAGATCACCCAAGAATATATTACTCCACAGAGTTATAAGTGACACCTTCCTTCTAAGCAAATCGATGTACCAAGACATACAACACCTGCTGCATTCCAGTTAACCGAACACTTAATTCTAGAGTCACTATGGTCTACAGATATCTGATCTTCTTCAATGAAAGCGTTTAATTTTTGCAGCCAAAACTTATGCATTAATGAATTGGAAGAGTTCTGCACTTTATCTTTGTCTTTCCTGGATACGAATTCCTTCCGACTTGTGGCAGAGTGGTTTACATTTATAGTTATCCATATTGTGGAAATCATCCTTCTCCTTCCAATCTAAGTTCAGAGTGATCACTTTCTTCTCAATCTGGTGAAGAGCTATGGAACTGACTTTGTTCGCATACTTACTGTTCATGAGGAAGTAGGCACTCCGCATTAATTCCACAGATTCACGTAAAGTCCTAGTATTCTCAAGACTGGGAAGAAAACACATGTAAAAGTGCACTTTCGACCTCCAGCATGTATCCTTTTCAAATAATTTTCTGCACTCTCTCTCTGATGCACGCTCATAACTTGCGCTAGACATATTTGTACAATAGTCTTCACTAAGTATTCTTTTCTAGCTGCGCTGGTCACAATTTGATATGTTCTATTCAGATTTTCGTCCAGCCCACAAGCACAGAACCCCTTTATGTATGCAAGAATAATGGCCAAACTGAAGTCCATCATAGCTAAACGTGGATTTGTTGTCTTCCCCTTATTCCTTCAGTACTCTTTTTCATGCATTGCCATGAGGAAATTTCTAATGGATAAGTGGTCATGGGAGGTTGTTATGTACTGGAACTGAAATCTGAGGTGATTTGCCTAAAGAATGCCTAAGTGCTGCAACATGATACAAAATTTTGTTAAACCCCTTTATCCTAATTGTTGCCGTTCCGGTGACATCTATATATAGTACATCACTCCTATCGTGCTAGTGATAGAGAGTAGCCTTGGTTCATCAATAAAATGATTTGAATACTATTGTGACTAAAGCTAGCTCTCTCTCTCTTCTCTCTCTCTCTCTCTCTCTCTCTCTCTCTCTCTCTATATATATATATATATATATATATATATATATATATATATATATATATATCCGAAATTTCTTAATACAATAAAGTCAGATAGTACACGAAGAAACACAACAATATTTTTCAATCTGCAAGACATGTTTCGGTCTGTTCATCAAACCCTCATCAGTTGAATATAGAAACATTTACCGTTAGAACATATAACAACACAACACTATCCATCGAATATATTAATGGAAAAGAAGAGGGAAAGTAACGAAACAAGAACGAACACTAAAAACTCAGCAAAACGTTATAATGCTGTAACTGCTTATTCAAATTAGGCCTTTTCCACATGATATGCAATGCCTCTTTTATCTTTACGCTGTGGTGTGTGCTTGCCGAATCAAACACCTTAAAACATCCCTCACCACAAGCATCCCTACATGAACTCGAACTCTTTATATGTTTAAAAATGTGTGAGTTTTTATCTGTAAATAGGTGCTCACGATTTCGTGTTGATAAATGGCGAGATGTTTCTCCAATATAAACGGAGTTACATCCCCGCACAAGTAAATTTATATACCACACAAGAGCGGAGCGACCTAGGGACACAATCCTTAACTGAAATCAAGTTTCTAACCTTAAAAGATGAAAATGCTAATTTGATTTTAAGATTTTTACAATACTTTTTCGCGAGCATACGTACTTTGCCCTGGGTAAAACTATAAATATAAATGAATGGAAACTTAAAATGAATAGTGGAGGTGTCAGTAGGTGATGCAGAACTATTGGAATTTTGAGGATTATTAAGATAAGATTTGACTACTCTATTTATTAAGCTTTCAGGGTATTGATTCATTTTAAATATATGGAGACGTTTTATAACATCATCATTAAACGTGACAAGAGTGTTATTAACTTTATAAGCTCTATCTACTAAAGTACGAATGAGACCAATTTTGTAAGAATAGGAGGCAAAGCTGAAGAAATTAGTAAGCAATCCAGAAAAAGTCTTTTTACGATGTACTGACGTTAAAAGACTGCAAGGGTCCTTATTTGTTAATGAAGACATCAAGAAAGGCCAACACCTTATTTGTTTCCTTTTCCATGGTAAATTTAATGTTGGGGTGTTGGGAGTTGAGAAATTCAAAGAATGACAAAGCATCATGTTCGGTATTGAAAAGGCAGAAGGTATCATCAACATATTGTCGGTAGAAGTGAACAGAAGGGCCTTGATAGTTGTTGAGCCAAATATTTTCATAATGCTCCAGGAATAGATTTGCTAGGACAGGTCCAATAGGAGAACCCATTGCAACGCCATCTATCTGATCATACATTTTGCCATTGAAAAGAAAGTTCGTTTGAGATGTAGCATATATATAGCTAAATTCACGACGGAAGATGTGACTCGCCCCTCATACACTCTTCTTCATCCATTGCTGCAATTTGCTTTTGCAGCTCTATAGCTTTCTGCCTAACATTTTCAACAGGTAAGGTCTCCTGTCTGGTCTTGAAGGCAAGTTCCTCTATGGCAGTTTTCGTTTTACCAGCCCATGTTTGATGCTCTGCAGCATATGCCCTATGATCTATATTGGAGAGTTTCTCCCTAAACTTATTTGATAGAGGAACATTTCTGTTCGTTACAAAGAACGATTAAAATGCTCTTTCCGATCACAAGTTATTCTCCGTGCCGCAATTACTCCTCTTGGATAGTGAATATCTCCTCTCAAGGACAAGTTAAAATTTCCACTTTGGTGATTAGAGACCTTGATATAAGCTTTAAACTCATGCCCCTCTGCATTACATATGACCATTCCTTGATCGAAAGGAAAAGATTGCCTACAACCTGCTCTAACACGATTGTATTTGAAAGACCAACAACGGTATGGATTGTGTCGGGTGGGAAGCTTTGAGACAAAATGTGCGTAGATACCACCCATGCATCGCCTGTTATTCTTCTTTGTTATAATTTCCAGGGATCTAAAATCTAGAGGCAGGAGAACTATTAATTCCTGATTTTCTATGCGAGTTAAAAAATCAGCATGAATGAAATAGTTTCTCACTTCTTGAAAGGCTTTGCACGCAATTGTTATTATTGAGCTGATGCTCTTTGACAATTGGTTCCTTATTGACTACAGCATTACTATCTGGCGCAACGCTGGTTAGGTTACTCATTGGTGTATTGACACTAGAATATCGCTTTTCTATTATCCAGCACTGACTTAAAATATTCTTTGGTTGCAGGATATTTCATTGATTTGTCACACTCTTCAGTGCCATGCAGATTTTCTACTGAGGGGTGAGGTGAACTCGGTTGGGGATCTACACTATCAGGATGTTTAGCAGTGTAGAGAAGAGACAAATATAGACTTTCATCTGCTTCCTTAGAGGGGTAAACGGAGTCATTATCGTCTATCAAAAACTCATCTTCCATATTACCAAATATTGTTCTACTAACTTGGTGAGAGATGCATTGCTTTTTCACAATTGCATCAACTCCATTAGAGGCATCACTATCAACATGAGATGATGATTTTTGTTCTCTTCAAGAGGGGATGGAAGGCAGAAATAATGGAGGTCATATTAGCATTACAACAATGCATTAATGTCTTAACTCTATTATGGAGCCATTTTTTGCTCTGTAAGTGATAGGAGGCAGGCACATGTTTTGCAGCAGACAGCCGCATCTTCCTCCCCTTCAAATTCTGTGGATATATATTCAGTTTCTTCAGAGCATATGCAACCTTCTCTACCATCTCCTACTCCTGTGAAAGTTGAGTGCTACGGTTGGGGCGTCCTTCACCTCCACATTTTTCATCAAATACTGCATCAATGCCCTATTGGTTGAGAGTATTTTACATCAGCATCATGAGCATTAAATTACAGAAAATTAAATTTGGAGTCTAAATTATCTCTCAATTTTACTTCCATTTCCACCAATCCCTTGGGGCTTGGAGGGTGCCTCTGTGAGGACTTCAGTTCTGGTGCGAGCATTTAGGACTGAATGCCCTTCCTGACATCACCAATGGCTTGCAGTAGGCCTCGAACCATGTTGGTCTTAGTCGAGTGCACTACCGCTAGGCCACGGCTGCTCTTGTGTAAATCATCTACTATCATTACTCTAATATACATAGTCTTCTTAGAATTAGAATAAGAGGGAGTTTTGTCTAGTGACTTCCGTGCATTAATTAACTTAACGCAAAAGCAAACAGGAAACAGAGGCTGTACAGCCCACCAAAAAAAACAGAGTAAAAGCAAGCTTCAGACCAACAACATTTTCCGCCTGCATTTTGCATCCATTCATTCACGAGGAACATGATACTACAAAATTATATATGAGGGTCACAAATTATACAATCCTACCAAAGATTGCTATGCAAGTGGGAAAAAAAGACTTTTAGCAGCTTGTTTGACGTCTTTGAGTTGCATTTCATGCTTCACGTCTTTCTTCTTTACGGTGCTTGCCTATGGAAAACATACAATTAGTGAGACACTACACTGTACTTTGTGCCATCCTACATCTGATTCATATGCAAGCAACATAGAACATGAACTTACAGCTACTTGTTTCGGGTGTTTCATTGGCATTCTATGCTTCACATCTTTCTTCTTCGTGGTACACGTCTCTCGAGAAAAGAGTGAATTTGTCAGTCACTACGGAATAAGTTAAACCATCATTTAGCTGCTTCCCATAATATTATGTGGGAAGAAGAGATACTTACAGTTGCTCGTTTACATTCCTTCATGGGCAGGACATTACTAGTCTTCGTCACTGTACTTATCTACGGAGAAGGTTAATAAGACAGTTCAATAAGTAAAGCAATATCGAAAAGTGTCTACAGTCATGGTTGGGAGTAGCATATAATTGATATTTAATGAACTTTTACTGCAGGTTGTATGCGTTCCTGACATAATACTGCCTCATGGCATTTTATCCTCTTGACATTTTGTTCCTACGGAAGAGTATTAAGATGTACACTAAAATGGAGCTAAATGAAAAGCTACTACATCGAAATTCACGAGCAAGGTGTTCTAGCGGCTACAGTGTATTATTAGGGCCGATGAATATGTATCTGTTCAGTGTTATATGTCAGTTTTGAGGTAGTCTTTAATGGAAGAAGATGCTATGCTCTTCTGGGTATAATGATAGAAAGGTCTACCAAACTGTTTTTCCAAGAATCTTCTCAGGTGCCTTGAAAGTACTGCAACAATTATTGGAATGCTAAAGTCACTAATTATATTAACCGAGTCTCTAGAGGGCCAAAACCGTCTATCTATCATTGGATAGTGTCTTATAGCACCCAGGAACATGCATTGTCTCTCCAATGTGATTTCTTTTACAACCACTTTGTACGCTTCCAGATCATTGCCACATATGTCCAATCTTGGGAGTATTGACACAAGAATTATCTGCAATGTTATTACATTGGCTGCTGTTCTGATTAATGGTATTTATTATATCCTAACGACATCAAAGCCAGGCACGGTCGCTTGCTTAACTAAAGGGAATATTTTGCAAAGAATTTGGAGTATATATAAACCCACTTTACACGACACTGTTTAAACCTAGGTTAGAGCTAGCCCAGGTTAAATTTTATGGTGTAATGTGAGCTAGCTCAGGTTTAACCCAGGTGAAGAAATTCCTGCTCAAGAGGTGGGTTCAACCAGTGTTAAACCTGGATTAAGTTCCATGTGAGGTGAAGTGGGCTAAGCCAGGGTTAGATTGATTCAATATGCATGCATATTAACACTCGGATAAAAACTCGGATAAAAAACTGGAAAGCAGAGGAATGTAGCTGTAATTTATGCAGGCGCTATGTGACTCAGGTTGCATATATGCAATAGAGAAATTAGAGTGTAATGCTTAAATTGTGGTGTAAATCTGAATTTTAGCCAGTTGTTTTCGTCTTTTGTATTTAACTATAGATTTTAGCTTTAGACTTTAGTATTTACCTGTTAAGTAGGGTTTAATTAGCTCTTTTAGAAGCTAAACTTTCAGTCCTACTTTAAATAAGTAATTTAAGAAGGATGCCAAATTTAAACGTAATAATTCCTGGTTTCAATTCGATACGCCACTGAAAGATATAATCAATTACGGAAAATTATAATGTACTTCGTGCTTCTCTTTGGGCCGATGAGGAAGTGCTTCCTTTGCTCCACAGCTGGGTGACGAGTAAATACAACAGTGTCTTGATGGATGTACGCGCAAAAGGCCTGCAATTGAGAAAATTGGCCAAAAGGCTGACTGAGAAAGGCATCGAAAGCAGCCATATCCAGATTCGAGAAAAATTATAGCAGCTGAGGCTGCCCTTCGCCTTTTGTTTACCTTTATTCTCAATATGGCAGAACTTCGTCTAAACATAAAAGCAATATAACGCAAATACCTTATTAAAATAGCTAATGTACAGCAGTCTTCCACTTTGCTCAGCCTTCCCAACAACCGAGGTTAAAAAGTGTCGTATAAAGTGGGCTATAGAAAACAGCAGTCGCAAGCCATTGATGGGTACCTGCTTACTCTAGTGTTTCTTATAGACAGGAGGAGGTAATAGAAGGGGTTGTTCATGTCATCTAGTTCTCTATAAAAAGAGGTTGCAGTAGAAGGGGGTATGCATGTCGGCAGCTTTTCAATAGAAAAGGAGTGCTAAGAGAAGGTGGTTCATGCTGGTAAAGTGTTTCATTAATAGGTAAATTAATTTTCTGCGTGTTCCGATCATGATCGATTTGTACAAGTTAATAGAAGGGAGTGCTATTAAGAAACGGGGGGAGGGCGAGGAAAATTCTCCTGAAAGTTATAGACGGGAAGCGGTCTATTAGAGACACTAGAGTACGTAGGAAGCTGTCATCTTAAACGTAACACTATGTAGTATTGGCTTTACCTGAGAGACTGGAAGTTTTGTCCGTGCAGCACATATCAATTTGCAAAAGTCAGATCTCACGCTCTGTCTAGTGGAGCTGAGCTACTGACATCATTTGCCCTAGCAAGGAATACAACAGCATATGGCAAAAATTGGAATGGCATGATGGAACTCTCCAGCTCGCGCCTTATATGATAGAACCTGCCACCAGGTGTACAGTTTACGTTGAAGTTCGAAGGGCACTTGTGCTCTTTCTGAACTATTGGTCACTATTGGTCGAAGGACACTTGTCTCAATTGAGATTCGGAGTAAATGGCTACCTGCTAATAGAAGATGAAAACTCCATAGTAAAATTATTTAAAAAGTCGTAAAATATTGCAAAATAGGGGAAAGGAACGGCAGAAATCTACAATACATTCTACCTAGTGATGCTCGGTTTGCATGCACGTAACTGCAGGGAGCATGGAAGGAAATGCCCCTCTATCATCATTCTCCATGCTTTTTCATCCCTCCTCTTTAACATAATGATTGACTTGGACATTTATAGTATCAAATAATGCTTCTGAGCTCCCAAATTGATTGTACATGCATGTTGTGCATATCCAGGATATATCATCCAGTTACGTGCTGCTCGGTTTCAGTGGCGTACCATCAGGATATGCAAGGTATTCAGCGAATACCCTGGGATATCAGAAAAACATTGTTTTGAGTAAGCTTATTACCCTGAAGCCTAAATTTCAATACAGCCATTCATTATTTTATAAAATTTCCGCGTTAGACTGCCAAAATTAAGAGGAATGCTGCGTAGGAGCAATATATCGCATTATTATGGCACCGGTTGCGTCATGTAATAAGCAGTGAATCTCTTGCGTCTAAATTCAACCAATCAGAGGGTAGTATTCTATGAATGGGTTGGTCAATCTGCTAACAACATAGTCACAGAATAACCTAGGAAACATTCCGCTTCCACGCCTCGGTAGTATGTTGCCGAGCAGTCTTGTTTGGGGCCAGCCGTTTATTACCTACGCACTTTGGGGGAGGGGGGTCGAGTAATAGCGTACGTCATGCGTACATAGGGGAGTGGGGAGTTGACACATCTAAGTTCGTACGCAAAAAGCCCCTTTCATCTTATTTTGTTGTCTATGGCGAAGACTTTCATTGCTGTGCTAAAAAGCACTTACCATGATTATTTTCCTGTCTCGCAAATCTTTTATAATCTTTTTCTCTATGGACTCATTGATTGGATATTTGAAAGCTTTCCCTTTGGAAATTTGGGGGGTCTGTATGGGAAATAGTACGTAAGCAATGGGGGTCATAGCAAGCGTACGTGTGCGTGTTGGATTCCAACTGAAACCCCATATCAAATCATGAATATTTGCCAAGTTATGAAATAAATACTCCCGTCAGGTATGTTGAGTCTGTTGTGACTTTTACAATTTACTATTGCGACTGTTGCGACGGTTGCGGCTGTTGCGACCTGATATTTATTTTTTATTCTCTCACAAAGTCACACACTATCGCAGGACAAATAATTTGCAGGAAAATCTACTACAAACGATAGGTGTAGCCACGAACACCCCTATGAGCTTTTAGCACTCGCGGCTTTTCAACCACTTATTTTATGACTCGCTTCATACTTTTTTGACCACTTGGACCCTCGTGGTGTACATTTTTTGGGGCCCAACTATAGCATTTTTATGGGCTTTTGGAATTCTCAGACAGCTTTTGTACCATATAAAGGTACTGTGAAATGAAGAGTCTAAGGTGTTCTTTCTCTCAGTAATAAGTTCTTCACGACTCCTAACAGGTATCTTAATGCTTTCAGGGAAGCTGGAGCCATCCAACCTTCTTCATGTTGGCTCAGAAAGGAATGAAGATGCTGTAAATCTATTCTTGGACATCCCAGGTCATTAGGAGAAGGGTCTTCATGTGAATCATTATCGGTTGTCTGCAACAACAACAAGTACCAAGTATGATCATGTTTTGCAATTACTACCTGAAGTCCATGATACACACCACGGATATCACACAAATTTTTACAAAAATTCACTGTATTCCAAAGACCCAGCAAAGAGCCCAAAGCAAAATGTGTGAGAAAACAAGAGCAACCACTTCTTTTGTGAAATCAACAAGAAGCGGAATTTTACCTTCCATTTGTATTTTTTGTGGAAAGGAGCGCGTCAAGGTAAAAAAATTATGGCAGAAACTTGGTGACAGCATGAGTGCCAGTGCAGAAATAGCAATGCGAAATGCCGCAATGGCATTAAATGATGACCATTTGCTCCTTAAAATAGGATATTGTGGATATGGACAAGGTCCAGATTTTGTGGCAATGGAAGTGCGGTATCATCACCAGTGCAAAATGGTACACAAACAGTGTAAAAAGCAGCATGGAGTCAAATGAGACACTCCATCGCAAAACTGTCCTGAATCAAGTTCAAAATTATGTTCAGGTCAATGTCATTGAAAATGATAATCCTGTTTTGGGAAGTTATCTTCTGAAGATTTTTAAAGATGTTTTCACGTCAAACAATCCAGAATCAGTTGAGTGTGAATCGTACACAGTGCAAATACGCAGCAAATTTTCTGACAGTGTATTGTCTATTCATTCAGAAGGGAAAAGAAGAATTGTTATCTGGGAGACTGAATCATACTGTTATAAGGAAGCACTCAGAATAGCAGAGGAAAAGTCATCTGGTGGTGATCAATTGATTTGGAAATGTGCCTGAGTCTCCAAAAAGAGATTCTATCTCTCAACAAAAGAACCATTGAAACACCAGTTGATGTGGATAATATCATAATGGGGAGAATTTCCCATTCCATCCTCTGTCAAATCTTTTTTTAAGCACAGTATGTAGCTGATGAGTTCCAGGAGTTATCAGGCAGAATGACACATTTTGTAGAATCAAGTGCTGCCGATGCAGTGTTTACTTGTTCCGCAGGGAATTTGATTTCAGGTAAACCTCTTTTATTGGGGTTTGCACTGAAATCTATCACTGGAGGTAAGAATGCAGTCATTTTGATGAATAAGTTAGGGCATTGTGCTGGGAATGAAAATCTCCCTCGAATTGAAATAGGCTTAGAGTTATTACTTCTCCTAGAACATTCCACAACCCCAGCAGAAATGGTCAAACTCCCGGACGCTGTCCAGGACTTGCATGGGATAATTGGGATGTAAACATTGAAACTACATCAGATCGGACTCTATACACCACATATACGGTATTTGTTACCAAATTGTTTATGCAGACTGCAATTTGAGAGAATTCTCTCATGTCAGCGCATCTTCCTCCCTATCAACCACTAAGGTTAATCGTTTTTCAAAAGTTCCTCATATAGAGGATACGGACATTGAACCATGCCACAAGAAACCAAAACTGAATCATTTCACATTTGAAAGTTTGCTCTTTTGTCCTCTCCACTCGTTTTCTGAAGCATTGAGTTTTGATATGTTGTCGCTGGTATGTTTTAACAATGTAAATGGTACACCTGGGGTAGCAGGACTTATGATGTAGGTCCAAGGGTGTGGTCGATCCTTCCCATATGCGAGCCCCAGGCCTAGCTGACCCAGCTGGTAGTACCTGGAAGGGTCCCTTGCTCAGGGTTACGAGCGATGGCCGATGGCAGATCCAGGAGGAACCTTGTGGTTAAGGCAGATCAGCTACAACCTCAGAGAGCAATGGCTGTTTGCAGGCAAAAGACTCTCTGAGAAGAGAGGTGGTGATCTCTGTAAACTCACCCGACAGAAGGCAAAGGCAAACCACTGTCGTATTCTGCCTCGTAAAATCATGGTAATGTTTGCCAACAGTAAAATAGGCAACAATGTGAAAGATCCTAAAAGTGGGTTTTCGATCGGTGGGGACCATCATTTGCTACAGGTGATACCCGACCGTTCTCCTGCGACTGTACGCAGAACTAATAACTTAAATATGAGGATTGCGACATTTCATGTTAGAACTATGTACTAAAGTGGAAAGATGGATAACATACTGATGAAAATGAAAAGATTGAAGATTAATATATTGGGTATTTGTGAAGGAAGGTGGACACAATCTGGAAAATCAGCACCTGAAGGAGCTACATTTATACATTCAGGAGGAACAGAACACAAGCGTGGCGTTGGAATAGTTTTAGATGATGAAACTGCAAAATGTGTGAGTGGAATCTGGTGTATTTCAGAAAGAAATATGGTGGTGAGGGTGAAAAGAAGACCATTTGATATTTGTTTAATCCAATTCTATGCACCTACAGCTGATAACACTGATGATGAAGTAGACAAATTTTATGATCTACTCAATAGAGCAATAAAACAGTGTAACTCACAAGACATTAGAATAGTTATGGGTGATTTAAATGGAAAAGTAGGCAGAGAGAGGGATGGTAGAGCAGTTGGTCCCGTTGGCCTAGGTCAGAGAAATGAAAGGGGTAGTAGGTTAGTAGAATGGTGCACAGCGAACAGATTGGTAATTATGAACACGTGGTTTGAACATCACATGAAGAACTTGTATACTTGGAAGAGCCCTGGAGACACTTGTACAAATCAAATAGACTATATTATGACTAATGAACGCTTTCAAAATGCTATTTCAGTAGTAAGGAAATATCCAGATGCAGACTGTGACAGTGATCGTATTCTATTGATGGGTAGATTACGTATAAATCTGAAAAAGTTGAAGCAAAGTAAAATGAAGCGTAAGAAGAAATGGAATGTAGCATTAGAAGATACAATTGTGAGGACCAAGTTCTGTCAGAAAGTGGACGAGCGATACAAACAATGTGGAGATGATACTAAAAAGTGGAAAACTTTACAAAATGTCTTGGCGAATAGTGCTCAAGAATGTGTCCCTAATTGTGGAGTGACAGCTAAGAAGAAGTGGATGACATCAGAGATTTTGGATCACATGGAATTTAGATGCAGAGTGAAGAAAGACACGGATGAGTACAGAAGGGTAAATATGAGGATTCGAAATATGTGTAGAGCAGCATGGGAAGAGTATCTAAACCTACAATGTGAAGAGATCGAAGAATTAGAAAATAGAAACGTTCAAATAATGCATGAAAAAGTGAAAGCTGTAGGTAATAAGAAAAAATGGCATATATCCAAGATGGCAATGTGCTGATGGAACAGGACCAAATTATGAACAGGTGGACAGAGTACATTAATAGTCTATAACTAGATACAGACAAAATAGATAAACCAGTAATTAAAAAACAGATGAATGAGACTCTAATAACAAGAGATGAATTAAAAATACAATGAAACAGATGAAGGAAAACAAAGCAGTGGGAAATGATGGGATAGCGTTTGAAATGATAGAGGCTTTAGGATTTTTTGGGCTTGAAAAGATCACTGATATTGCTAATTTTGTATACGAATCTGAAAATGTACCTGATGAAATGATAGAATCAATATTCATTGCTCTGCCAAAGAGGCCGGGAACAATAGATTGTCAAGAATACAGGACAATTAGCCTTATGAGCCATGTAACAAAGATAATCTTACGTGTAGTGCTAAATAGGAATAAGAGTATCTTTAGAGAAAAGTTATCGGATGAACAGTTTAGAAACAAGCCTGGAAAGGGAACGAGAAATGCCACTCTTTGCTTCAGACCAAAGAAAAACGTATTGAAAAGCAAAAATATTTGTATATTTGTTTCATAGATTATGTTAAGGCATTCGTTTGTGTGAAACATGACACGCTTCTGGAAATAATACAAGGGTTTGATATAGATGCAAAAGATCTTAGACTGATAAGAAATATGTATTATGGCCAGAAAGCTGCAATAAGAATAAAGGGAGAGCTTGGTGAATGGGTATGTATACAAAAGGATGTTCGACAAGGATGTATCCTATCACCAGATTTGTTTAATCTGTACAGTGAAAAAGCCCTTAAGACAATAAGAATGTGTGATGGTTTTGATCTGGAAGGAGCAAACTATAATAATCTTTGATAGGCAGATGACACAGCATTGATTGCAGATAGTGATGAGAAGCTACAAATGTTGTTGAAAGTTGTTGCAAAGGAACGTGAGAGACTTGGTTAAGGATAAATTGTGACAAAACTTATATTTTGGTTGCCAGCAAGAAGGCACAGGCTCCGGTATGTAGTGTGGCAGTGAACAGAGTGCAGATAGAGCAAGTAGATCATTTCAAGTACTTAGGCAGTTGGAAAACATCGGATGGGAGATCAGATATGGATATTAGTTGTAGAATTGGACAAGTTAAGCAAGCATTTATGGATATGAAAAATGTATTATGCGTAAGGAGCTTAGGAGTGGGAGTTAGAAAGCGTTTGTTGATGTGCTATATATGGTCGGTGCTATTGTATGGATGCGAGTCGTGGACAATAAATAAGAATATGGAGCAAAATCATAAGGTGACAGAAATGTGGTTCTGGGGAAAGATGATGAGGATATCATGGACAGAAAAACTGACTAGTGAAGTAGTATTGGAAAAGGTAGGGTGAGAAAGACAACTTTTAGCCACTATCAGAAGGGGACAGTGGAGATTCGTTGGGCATGAGCTGAGAAGAGAAGGAGGGATAGAGAAAAATATCTTGGAAGCTGAAATGGCAGGGAAAAGAGCAAGAGGAAGACAGAGATTGCAGATGTTAGATTGGATAAAGGAGAGATCTAGAGTTGAAGATGGAAAACAGTTAGTAAATGTTGCAAGAGATAGGACAAGATAGAGAGAAAGAGAACCGCCATGATCCGTCTACAGTAGTAAATGCCATGACACTATAAAAAGAAGAAATTGTACACCTATGTGGACTGGATGGAGTGCTGAACGACTACATGATGATGGTCCTCAACAGAGAATTTTCTACATGAAATACATTCAGGTACCCCCAACAAGATCTGATGTGGTTAAGGAAACAGTGAAAAGATCATTGAATGTGGCTTGAAAATGTGGAGATACATTTGGTGTGGTACATGCATACGATTTGGCAATTGCAACAATTGCAAAGCAACTGCAGAGAGAAGATGCGCCTACTTTTGATTCCTTGTTCATCATGTTTGGTGCATTTCATACCCAAATGGCAGTATTTCATGCATTATGGTGCATGATATAAGGAAGTGGTGGCACCTATATGCTTTCAGAAGCCAGATTGATCACAGCAGGCTCAACCAGTAATTTTTGAATGGCAAAGCGTACTACCGATGCAAACGAGGGCTTGCAATGCCTTCTACAGCCATGCATGGACTCCACTGAGAAAGATTTGTGGATGATTTAAATATACCTAATGTAAAAATTCAAGATTTCGTCACTTCAGGCAACCAGAAAGATGTGAAAATTCCTGAAAGCATCAAGCTATTGATCACACAATGTGATCTGTACATGCAATAGACCTTGGCAGGTGAGAGAAGCAAAACATCCCAATTTTGGATGATATATTCAAGTTCTGTTGACCTTTTCTTCATTTTGCAGAGGGCAACAAAGGATCAT
This sequence comes from Cassiopea xamachana, assembly GCA_900291935.2. Classification (NCBI taxonomy): domain Eukaryota; kingdom Metazoa; phylum Cnidaria; class Scyphozoa; order Rhizostomeae; family Cassiopeidae; genus Cassiopea; species Cassiopea xamachana. The sequence continues at coordinate 5,242,882 of OLMO02000302.1, read as the reverse complement.
GATGTAGATCTATAATTTTATGCGTTGATCAAGATTTCACTTCTATTTTTCAGCATGAATCGTCAAAATTATACACGTTCGATGACATATTACTCACTTGAGCTGAATGTCCTCAGAAAGACCCGACCAAATGTTTTATAATGCACTGAAGAGCGGTGGATTCTCTGTGAAAAGAGCAGAAAACCCTTTCAATCACGTTGGAGTGGATATATATATATATATAGCTTGAGCAAGCTATCAATGCCCAGAGCAAAAATCGCCTGAAGGGGATAATGCAGTAAGCTGATGTGCCCTCTGCTGTTAATAGATGGCTTGTCACAAATTCCATGAAAGCCAAATTGGTCAAGATTTTCTTGAAAGGAGACCAGAACAAGCAGCATTCTTTGAGATCGAAATTACTTTTCTGAGTTGAAAAAGGTGATAAATGAGTCCTTGAACCCGTTCAACAAGCAATTGGATTGTGAGGTGCTGATTAATATAAAAGCAGGGCGTCAAGCATTGTGTGCTTTTCAGCATTTTCATCTAAACATTCATCAACACGGCGAAGAGAAAAGAGATGAATTTGTTAAACAATGCCAACAAGTTCCTGTTAGATTTGAGAAACCTATATATGGGTAAAAATCCAAAATTTTGAATCTGGAAATGTCAGTCAAAAGAATACTTCTCGCAAAGCAGTAGAAGTTGCTGAAGCAAAGGGTGTACGAGATTTGTTTGGACGGTTGTTATATTTGGCTGTTGCACATGAAATTGATTTGGCTAAGTACTGAAGTATCCATACTTTCCTGAGCCAGCATGCTTTGCACACCCCGATGGTACAATGAGACAAAGTGAAAAAGCAACTGTGCTTCATGATTTGAAGAAGACAGTGAATTCTCAACCACCAAAACGCGTTGACACAGTCATTGTTGATGGAACGCTTCTCATCCAAAGTTGTCTCAATATCACTTTTGTTACATTTGGAGCTTTCGCCAGTAGTTTCTTAAAACTATTGCTGAAGATTACAAATCACTGAGCTGATCCTTGTTTTGATAGTTATGACACTCCAAGTATCAAAGACGTGAAAAGGGCAGATAGAGGTGACGATGAATCTGAAATGCTTTTCCAATTTGGTCACG
>OLMO02000302.1:5218149-5236694 GCA_900291935.2 Cassiopea xamachana | reverse complement strand
GTGGAAAGGAGAACTTTAAAAACTTCAATGGGATCAACTTTCAAGGTTCTTCTTTTCAATTTGTTCAGTATGGAAGCTGGGGAGAGTTTAAAATGAAATATGAACAATTTAATGGTGACCATTGGACAAAAGTAGATGAAGGTGAAGCATATGGTATAAGGACTTTTTTAACAAAATATATAGACTCTGTTAGAACTGAGAACCCTAATATTTATGACTGTCGGATACCTTTGAAACTCTAAGACATTTATTTATAAAAGAGCTACCTCAGATATCATTTCTATAATCTCAAACTAAAGCATTGGAATTCTTAAAAGGCATTTCTACCACATTTTAGTGATTGAGAACAGTGGTTCCCAACCGCCGTGCCGCGGCACATTAGTGTGCCGCGGAACGATTATTGGTGTGCCGCGAAGAGATTTCATTTTTGAATTTAATTCAAGTGATTCCAATTTCCAATAGACAGGTGAAAGCTAGCATATCGACTTACAGACGCGCATTTTAATTTAAAACTTGGAAAGAAGATGAGAGTAGCGTCGCTTTCTGCTTTCGCTCATTACTCACACATGTGCCAGTGCATGACATAATCCGCTCTCGGTGTCATCTTCCCCTTTTCGCTGATCACTAAAGGGGCGTTTACACTGGCCGTAAAGATGCTGTGCAGCAAGTGACGTAGACACATTACTCATTGCGCACGCGTTCGTTTCTTAAAGACGTAAGAGAAAATGTTCCCTAAATTATATTCTGTACGGCCTGCTGCAGCTGTTTAGCCATAGTTTATTTCGATACGGCATGCCGCAGACGCTGGGCAATGTGATTGGCCGATCCTCATCTAGAGCAGAATCGGAGCGTTTCGTGGATCCATCGCTGAAATTCAGTCACCGCAATTGAAATTTCAAAATGGCACATCATCATTTGTCAAACTATTTTTAAGAGAAAATAAATACACAATTTAAACTTGTAAAAAAACAGTCAGGCATCAAGATTTTACTTTTTTCTAGTAGTTTTTTATCAGCCTCGAATGCTTCGAAAAATGTGGCTTATCCTGGGATTTATGTATGTACCGATGGAGCACCATCAATGGTTGGTTCCGTGAAAGGCTTTGCATCTCTAGTGGAAAAACAAAATCCTAATATCGTGCGAACTCATTGTTTTTTACACAGGGAAGTGTTATTTTCAAAGATAACACAAAATGAACTAAATGAGGTGTTGAGTCAAGTGATTGAAATGGTAAATTTCATAAAAACTCGGCCGATGAAGTCGAGAGTTTTTGAGTTGCTGTGTAAGGATATGGATTCTCCTTATGTTTGTTAACTATTGCACACAGAAATAAGATGGCTATCGAAAGGAAAGGTTCTATCTCGCGTAATTGAGCTTCAGAAAGAACTTTTAATTTTTTTGAAATTGAAAAGCTTGATAGATTTTGTAAATCCCTTAAAAATGAATTGTGGATGTCCGAAATAGAGTACTTAAGTGAGATATTTGGACATCTCAATGGTCTGAATAGCAATATGTAAGGCAGAAATGAAAACATTCTTACAGCGACAGATAACTTAGTTGCTTTTAAGAAAAAAGTTGCAATATGGAAAAATAGATAGAAGGTAGACGATTTGGATATGTTTCCATCAGTTTGCAAAACCTGCTTAACCGAGATGATTCTTATTATTTGCTCGCATTTGACATGTTTAGAAAATAGAATTCAAGAATATTTTCCCTCAATCAGCTTTGAAGAATTTGATTGGATTCGCAATCCTTTCTTAGATTTATCAGTCACCAATCTCTCCAATTTTCACTTATGTGAAGAGGAGGAATTAGCAAATCTTTCCAGTGATCGTGGACTCAAACTGAAGTACGCACAACTGCCATTAGACGCCTCTTGGATTTCTGTTATGGAAGAGTATCCAACTTTAAGCAAAAATGCCATCAAAGTCTTATTACAATTTTCAACTCCCTATCTATGTGACCTAGGGTTTTCTTACCTAAGCAATATTAAGAGCAAAAAACGTGAAAGACCTAAAAACACAAGAAGAGTTAAGAGTATGTCTTTCTCACATTCGTCCACAAATTGCAGCAGTAGTAAAGAAGCACCAGGCACAACAGTCCCACTGACCATCACCATTCTTATTCTATACCTGTTACTAGATACAGTATATTGTATTTACATGAATAAAATTCCTTTTATCTGATCTTCTTTGCTTTTTTATTACTTTATAGCAAAATGGCTTTATGAGTAGAAAATGTTCATGTTTTGTGATAGGTGTGCCGCGAAAACGTTAAGAACTCAATAGTGTGCCGCGATATAAAAAAGGTTGGGAACCACTGATTGAGAAAGTGTGTTCATTGGTACACCCAAATTGTTTCCATCTGTTGTACTTAGTTGCATGCATATATATCAAAATATTCCTGAAATATCTAGGATGCAACTATGGTGTTTGATTATTGATAAGCTAAATACCCCCACATCAATTATATTTCAAAATGCAGATAATGCAAAGATAATTTCCTAAACATGACAGAAACTTTCAACAGTAAATATAAATAGCAGCCAACGAAAGAGAAAATTGCATAGTTGCGGTCTCTATTTATTTATCTACAGTTTGATAGGTGGCAGTGTTACTATATATTTCAAGGATTAAAAATTTACTTTCACTATGAAGCCTCTATTTTCTAGATGTTTCCAAGGCAATTAATTGAGATAATTAAGTTCTATTAGTACCATTTAGATGAGGAAACAAACCTACATATGAATATTAATTTTCATATTTCTACCTCATACCTTCTTGAATTTACATACTCCTGGTTTTATTGACTTTTAAATGCAATTTTCTCAAAAGTAGATTTTCTGATATGTCCTCGCCTTTGTGAACGCAAAATATTTTAATTATAGTTCCAATTCTTTGCATTTATATATCAAAATGTTTGTTGAAAGCTGCAGAGTGCCACTATGATACTTGTATTTTGGTTGCTTACACCTAGTTTCAGTAACTGTACTCCAAAGTTAAAACAGATTTGAGAAAATTGCAATTTCTTGCAATTATGGTATGTTTTCTTTTAGTGCAAAAAAAGCTTTACATGCAGTGAGAACCACACGTTTCCCTCTATTGTTTCTCAGTTTCCATAGCAATTACTTGAGCTATTAATCAAACTTTGAATTTGCATGATCACATTCTCCATAACTGCCAATTTTCAGATTGCTTTTTCTTATGGCATTTGGTAAGAAAAGACCGGTGGGACTCAATTGGTGATTATTGACTTGTCAGAGCCCGGACTAACTACTGATTTTCCATTACTGATTTGTTAATATGCATGTATATCCATTTTACATAGCATACAAGTAAAAATACTGTGACCAGACCAACTACTGTCTGTCCACGGCCATTGAAGTCTACCCCGGAAGTTTGCTGCAGTATCACTTTGCATTAGCGCCGGAAAAAGAATCTATCTTCCCTTATACTAAAAGTTGATAAAGCATTCAATTCACATGCTAATGTTTCTAACCCCTACCATAATCCTTAACTCAATCCAAGTGCCCAAAGTATCAGAATCAAAAATGATTGCGGAGCTTAAACCTGCCTTTTAACACATTGGCTGCAATGCCATTTGCAAATAAGCGTTTGCAAAAACACGCAGGTTGTGTCTGATAGAAGAAACTATTAATGCTTTGCAGGAATAGTAGTCTCACCTTTACCTACTTCTACTTGATTGATTGGCAACAATCTACCTGCAATTTCATCGATCGCAACGCGCCTATATTCAGCCCTCGTCACCCATCTCCCAAAAGAAAGTCTTGTAAATGCTTACGACATGATCTCCAGAGGGCACTTATGATTTGCTCTAAAACTAAATTAGGCTCAGAGCTCGACAAAATAAAACATCTGCTCATCAAAAATGGATATCCAGAAGATATTCTACTTTCTTGCATCAACTAAAAACTAGCCAACTTTGCAGCAGAACAACCAATTGGTCCAGAGAAGTGCCCGGTATACCTAACATTGCCTTGGATTAGCAATGTTTCATCAAAGTTTGAAAATCAAAGCAGTAAAGCCATTACATCTTGTTACTATGCTGTGAAGCCCCATGTGCTTTACAACACTAGAGTTATGCTACCATCTGCCAAAAAAGATTGCGTTGCTACTACTAAAGAAAGTTATGTTGTTTATGAATTTTCATGTCGATGTGAAACTCGGTACGTAGGACGCACTACGCAGAGACTAGCAAACAGAATAAAACAGCACATCCACACGAGCATCAGGAAGAAAAAAAATACCGCAAGAGAACAGCCACCTGGTATATGTAACAACAACAAGTCTAAAATTAATTGTGAGTCGGCTATAGGACAAGACCTAATAGCAAATCCAGAATGCGCCAAAACGTATACAGGTGGCAATTTTTGGATCATTGGGCAAGCAAGATCGCCCTTTCAATTACGTGTTTTGGAAACTGTTCACATCAAGACTCAAAGCCCAGTCTTGTATAGACAAGAGCTTTTTTTCTCATTGGGAATCTTCAAGTAAGCAATGGTTAATAGGACCTAATTGGCCACTCGTGGTGCCAATTAGACACAACTTATCACATGTAACTGTATCTGGCTATATATTTTGGCTAACCTTTAGGTGGCTACCCGACGCTTCCATACTCTGACGAATGTCAGACGAGAAAAGCGTTCAGTATGTGAAGAGAATGTTGCCGCTTTGTCGTGCTGTAGTAACGTTCTTTAGTATCAACATACTACTTATGATCTTTGTAAAGCTCGAAGATCTGTTCCTTCTTCCCCTAAATCTAATACTTCCTGTACTCTTGCACAAGCTTCATTAAGCCAACTTTAGTATGTGACACGTTCAATTCAAATGCCAAGCAATAGCGAGAGTATACATTGGGCATAACGACCCCCTGAATCTCTCTGACATTCTGACAGTAAGTTTTGCTCCTGACGTGCTAATTACAGTAGTTGCATCTACTCAGGTCTACCTTTTATGCAATTAAGGGGAATTAAGAGGGACTATAAAGGGGCTGTCACTTGGGTACAATATTCCATCCGCTCAGGTCTACCTTCTCACTGACCAAAATCGTGTATGTATTTTGTGCTTGCGCATTGAAGAAACTGCGGCTCACATTCTAAATATGCGAAGCACATTCTCACCCTCATAGCAACTGGTATGTAAACATTCTCACCAGCATAGATACAAAGCGGAAATATCAGTTAAAACCTGAGAGAATTTACTATTTGATAATAACAAACTTCTTAATCTTTCGCAGAGGCGAGAATAGGTCATCATGAGAGCACTGTTAGATAGGGAGTCGGTATTGTTTGGAACTTAGTGTGAGGTCTGAGAAAGCAAGTTAAACATCCAATCCAATCATGTTTTACCTATGCTATTCCAAATGCAATTCAATGGGCGTTGCAGTACAGTAGTTCTAGTAGATGAAAAATAATTATCATTGTTGAAAATCTGATATTCTAATGTGAGAATGGTGAGAATTTCTGAATCCGCCCCTGATCCCCAGATATGTCAACAATTTTGCTGGCCCCACAACCTCTTTGGGAGCTAAGAGGATTCCGTGCTTGTTGAACAGTGACAGGCAAACCCGCAGAACTGAGGAACGTTCGTCAGAACCTGTGTGACCAGCAAGGAAGTAATCGTTGAATTGCGTATTGAATAGCGATTATGCATAATCGATAAAACTATATTGTCAAGGCGAGAAAATCTGTTGAAAGCAGAACGCAAACCGAAGGTGAGACATAGGGCCAAAGTATACTACAAGCTTAAACTTGCATGCCTACCGATGTTTTGACAGTTGAGCGAATTAGCACCTCACTGCATAGAGTATTTGGTCAAAAATGCAAGAAAAGTGCTTAAGCGTACATGAAAGATGTCGCTTGTTAGAAATGAGCATCTCTTGGAGGTGCTCAGTTTGGAAAATTGTGTCATTACGGATTAAAGTAGTTCGGTTTTGGCATACACACAATAGACGCTAGATTGAAGTCATGCAATACACGGAGAAGCAATGTAAGTCATGTCAAAATATCAATTCTATTTCATCATCAGCCTACTTCATTACGTAGTTGTACGAGAGACAGTACCGCGCATGCGCAACCCAGTTGTATCGTTCATGGCTGCAAAAAAGCACACGCCGAAATTTGAACTACACTGAGGCAGTGGCGAAGATAAAGGTCGTGCTTGTCGTGCTTGTCATGCCAAGCACGACCATGAATTGCAATCATTATTTTTTTTTCTGTGAAACTAAGTAACAAAATGTGTTTGGACCATTTTTTCAATAGGATACAAACTCTAATTGGCATTACTATCCCTGCTTTATTATCGTGTCCACAGCTTTTGACACCCAGTGCCCAGACTGTTTGAGTCCAATGCGCATGTGCAAGGTCGTGCTGAACAGGAAATAGCACGAAGTGGAACAATAAACTATTGTAAAGTTTCTGTGAATATATTGGTTAATATGCAGTCATGTGCCAGAAATAATAATACATGGTCTTACTGGTTTCTGACAGCACGAAGCATCTATCACACATGCGTAGTGCACCACAGTTTCTTATTGCTTTTCCACTCAGTAGCTATCCATGAAGGCAAGCTGAAATTTACCTTACTGCACAAGACCAAAGAAATGCTCATAGAAATGGCTCAGATTCGCGCTCAGCCTTTTGTAGATGTCGTAGTTCAGCTTTTGCAGAGGCCTTTTGGTTCTAGAAGCATCGCAGACCAAACCTAACAGTACAAGAGCCAAGACCAATGCTAAATTTGAAAATAAAGACAGGGGATAGATCATTTTAACTGGAATGGTACTCTAAGAAAGATTGGTTTTGTGGAAGTACTATTAGAAATGGTCTTTTCTGCTAGCCATGTCTGCTCTTCAAACGTGTCACAATCGTAGACGGACAGAGGTTACACAAACCTTAGGAATGTTTTGTCAGATGGGAAAAAGCACGAGAAATCAAAATCACGCTTAGAGGCCTACAAGATGTGGAAAACATTTGACGTCTCTGAGAGGGTTGATGTTATGTTTTCCAGGGCGAGGAGAGAGGAAATAGAACGGCACAATGATGAGGTGAGGCAAAACAGAGGTATGCTAAGAACTCTATCTGAGGATGTTTTGTATTTATCCAGGCAAGAATTGCCTTTTAGAGGTCATGATGAATCTAGCAATGGCCTAAACCGGGGAACATATAGGGAACTTTTGGAAAGTTTTGCAAAATTTGATACTGTTTTTGAACGTCATTTGCATGGTAAGGTTGGCGAATCAGAAAGGGGCAATACTGGAGTGTTTACTGGTGTTTCAGGTGACACGCAGAATGATCTGATTGAATGTATAGACTCTGTCATTCAAGATCAGATTGATGAGGAAGTGCAACAGTGCACTTTTCTGAGTGTGCAAGTTGACGAGACTAAAGACGTGTCAACTAAAGAGCAGCTTAGTGTTATTATTAGGTGTGATAAAAAGGATGATGTTGTTGAGAGATTTTGAAATTTTATAATGTGAGTTCAGATAGAACTGCTCCTGCCATTAGTTCAATTGTCAAAGATGATTTTGGTCATTATGGGGATTCTGTTCTTAATAAATTGATCATGCAGACCTATGATGGGGCTTCTGTAATGTCTGGACACATTTCTGGTGTCCAAACCCTTGTTAGAGGAGATTAACCCTTTGCTTACTTCTTTCACTGTGCAGCTCACTGCTTAAATTTAGTTCTATGTCAGTCTGCCTCTTCAATCCCTTTGGTTAGAGCTTTCTTTGCAAATGTGGCTGCTTTTAGCACATTTGCTAGCAAAAGCCCTAGAAGGAAGGATTTGTTGCATTCAAATGGAATTGATATACCTAAACCTGGAGAAACAAGGTGGTACTATCGTTCACGTACTATCAGTTTTCTTTATGATAAGTACAAAACCCTTTTAGACTTACTGGAGAGGACTATTGAAAACCCACAAGGCTGGAATTGTGCATCCATATCACAAGCTAGTGGCTTATACCATCTTATGAGCAGCTTTTTGTTTTGTTTTCTAGTTCATGTTTTTAATAAGATTTGGAACAGTCATCAATTCTGTACATGGTTCTTCAAATCGAAATACAGATCTCAATTATGGTTGTCAGAAAACATCTGCTTTGGTAACTTTCTGTCTGATTTGCGCACTGACAGGGCATATCATCAGTTCTTCCAATCAACAATCTATTTAGTTGGGGAGCCATCTTTCAATACAGATAAAAGACATGACTACGAAAGTCTATATTTTCAAGTTGTTGATAACATTATGTCTATACTGTCTGAGAGGTTTGCAGAGTGCAAGAACTTTGCTTTCTTGGATCTAGTGAATCCTTGCATTTTCAAGCAATGGAGAAAAGGAGTGCCACCAGATATGCTCCAATCCTTGAAGTGTAAATATGGTCCCCTTTTCCATATTCAATCCCTTGAACATCAGCTTCTCTTTATTTACAATGACCCTGATTGTCACAAAGAGAGCCCTCTGGAAATATTGCAATATATTTATATATGTGGTCTAAAGACTAGTATACCAGAAGCTGTCATGTTATTGAAGCTTAATTCTGTAATTTCCATCTCCAGTGCATCTGTAGAGAGATCATTTTCCTATCTAAAGAGAGTGAAAACATATCTACGCAATAACATGGGACAAGAACGTCTTGGTTGCTTGTGTAGAATATTACTGCACAAAGATGTCATAAAAGAGGTTGAAGATAAAAGTATTCTTCATGACAGAATAGTTCAGAAATTTGTGGAGAAGCCAAGAAGACTTAACTTTCCTTTCAAATAGATGCATAAAAAGGTCTTGGTAGCTTGCATGGAGTTTCTTGCAATTGGCATTCAAACACTATAATTCATACATTTACAGTGCACTGTTACCGTACAAATGTTCATTCATATGACCTTTTATGGATTTCTCTTTTGCCTTGGTAGGCATGCAAATACTATAATTCATACGTTAAGAGTATACTGTTACAGTGCAAATGTTCATTCATGTGAGCTTTTATGGATTTCTCTTTTTCCTTGATAGGGATGCAATTACTATAATTCACACACAGTATACTGTTTCTGTAGAAATTTTCAATCTTGTGAGCTGTTATATAATTCTCTTTGCCTTGGCAGGCTTTTAAATAGCTAATCTTTTCTGCACTGAGATTGCTTCTTGATAAATCAAGAAGAATTGTTATTGCTCCCAATTGCTTTAGGCTTTTGTATAAGTATAATGTTTTTCAAGGTTGCTTTGTTGCTGGTATTTTATATTGCATTTTAGATGGTCTGTTTGACAAAATTGCTTCCAGATAATGGATTTTATTTTATACTACTTTATTGGTTACCCAGACAGTCTGCTTTGGACTGTATTTTGCATTTTTTTGATTGAGACATCTTATCTTAATTTTCATAAGCTGACTTTTGATTAGCAATCTGCCTTAACTTATATACAAGATAAATATATACTTGTTCATTCATTTGTTTTGGTTCTACTTGTGACTCCATACATTTATATTATGAGCCTCCTTTTCTTCATGTCATATATTAGATCCCATTTTACAACTTGCAAAACTTCTGTGCAATTTTTCAATGCTATTTATTTTGCTTTTGGAGAAATTTCCTCATAATACAATGTTTAATAGCACTATTGGAATGACTTTATGAAATATATCTCTTCAAATGTATCGCTTGTGAGATGAAATTTGGATCTCATTGCTGTCGCTTTTGCTTCCAACCTTTTACCTACATTCACTGCTTGGACCTCCAAGTCTAACTTACAGTAATGTTTACTTCTAAGCACTCTCTCTCTCTCTCTCCTTTGCATATTTCAATTTATGCTCATCTGATTTTATTTCAGGCAATGGGCCACTACTAAGGAGGGAAATTTCTCCACTAAAAACTGTCTTTTCTGTATTGGTGTCGTGGAGGGTTACTTGGCAAAACGCCCTTATGCTTCATAAGAACGTTTGGTCTTCACAGTCATGCTACCTACGGAAGCAACTGTTGACGAATTGCTTCTAACTTTGTACCAAAAGTAATGCAGTGAGAACCTATACATAACTTATGCTTTTGCGATAAATTTTCCAAATTTTATGGCCACAATATTGCTGTTTTGTACTATTTCCACACTGAAATATATGCTGCAGATATGTCAGCTATCCTTGCCAGCATTTATACCAAGAGGCTAAAGAAAACATTGGTTCCGATTCTTAAGGGGAACAGGAAAGAAACCTGAGAACTTGGTAAAGCAATTTTAATTATTGCAACAAAGCCAGAGAAGGAGGGCTCGTTATTATGTGAAATGTTGTTCAAATAGTCTCATCGCAAACGTTCTACAACATTGCCAGGCCAATGATCCTCTTTGTGTCTATTCTTCTATATATCAAGAACGTACATTCTCATCAAACTTGAAGATGATATAAGATGACATTAAAATTTCTCTCAACAAAGTATACGCTTTTTATAAGAATAAAGTCTATATGAATAGCAAGAATAACGCAGTTTGATTACTCGCAGTTTCAAAGTTGCCATGAAACTAGCGAGGTTCCTTCTGCTCAAAATTGGAAACTCAAGCAATGGGCAAACCCTTGACGTGGGGCTTGAGCTTAACTCAATGATCATTTTCATTGAAAACCAATTTGCCCGGCAACTCTAAATTGGTATATAGCTCACACCAAGAAATTAACCTGCGTGTTGTAGAATAGTCTACAAAAGTCTTCTTGTTTCCAAAATGAAGCTTGCCACGACAACTTTTCACAGCCATCACTATTACTGGCAATCAGCAAGAAACTTGAAAAATGCATCCTATCCAATTTTATGATCTTTTTATGTTTGTTTGATTAAACTGATTTCAGAGAAATAGATTTCTCTAGTCGGGTGGCATTATTACCCTCCCGTCTCTAATAGACATTAATTCTCTCAAATCATAAAAGCTTGGTTATTGGAGCAACCTTTGTTGGCCATTTACATATGTCATGGAAAGAAGTGCAAGCATATCTTTCAAAAACTTTCAATATAATAGACATTCTCTTGTACCAGTGTCTACTATAGAGCACTCGCTGGTTGGGCCCGGAGAAAAACATTCCAAAATAAAGGTTCTCAGTTGGCTGGAAAATGCTATTTTGATAAAGGTCCTTGCAAATATAGTACAAATAATTGACTATACGCTTTTTCAAATATTGTACAAGAGTAATGTAAATTTTGACACTGTAATGACCCAATTTTACCTGGCTTTTCTCAAGTCCTAAATTTTGGGGGTCTTACACCCCCTCACTCCCCGGTCGCTACGTCCCTGATGAGCACGACCATCAACTTTCGTATAGCTTTGCCACTGCACTGAAGCTTTACGTCTTTCAATAGCCATCGTCCTTTCCCGTGAAGAAGAGCTGCCAAGATCTTCACAAAGCAACTTCCAGATAACTCCTTCTTACTTAGTTGTGTATATTTCTTGTCAACTTTAATAGTCTAATCGGTTATCTACTTCCAAATGGAAACAGAGAAAACCCACGAGGAACTTGCCTCTGCGCCTTCTCCAGGTGGAGATCCTTCTCTCCTAAGCATCCTCTCTGCCATGCAGCAAGGGATGACTGAGACAAATAAACGTCTCCGAGAAATTAGAAGTGAAACGAATGTGACAGGTCAGCTCCAGAGGGAGCCCGCCAACAAGCTTCAGAAGAAGCAATTAAAGATCCTAAAAAGGATATTGTGACTCCTGGGCCCTCCCGAGTCAGCAAAGATGATGCTGTAAGCATTTTTGAGGGCAATGAATTTGAATCGACATCTGAGTGTGATGATAATGATTTTTTTGAATTGATTGACATTTCCTCCGTTCTTCAGATGGTACAGGCCCACCAATCTTCGATAGAATTTCGAAAATTATTAATGAAAAGTTTTCAACAGATTTAGGGTTTAAGAAATGGAAAAAAAATTCTGGAAAAATATCCTGTCCTCCAAAATTGCACTAACTTTTTTGTTCCCAAGTTAATGAGCAAATATGGAGCAAACTGAAAGGCCTTAACAGGCAAAGAGACTTGAGAATATCAATTTTACAAGATGCACTTGTAAAAACATCCAGTGCTCTTGCATTTACTATTGAGGATTTGTTAAAAGCAAGGCAGGACAAAGTCTACCGTGATAGCAAGGCAATAGCTACAAGATTGTTTGATTCTATTGCCTTACTGGGCCATGTCAACACTGAACTATCTTTTAAGAGAAGCGGTTCACTTAGGCCACTTTTGAGCCCTGATCTAAAAGCTCTTTGTGCGCTCAAACAGTCCTGAGTGCTATCCATTTGGCAATGATTTGGCAAAGACTTTGTCGTCCTTTACGTTAGAGGGGAAAATCATGGCCTATGAGCACGCATCCTCTGCCAGATATTCACCATGGCCTCCATAATTAAGTAAAAAATTTTTTATTCAACAAGGGGAGGAAAGCTGTTCCTCCCCAAAACAAGTTTCACCAACAAGCTTGGTCCTCCAGACCTCATCAGAACAAGAGGATATCAAAACCTGGCAAACAATGAATTTAAAGGTGCGCCAATTCCCATCTTTTGTACAGCATCCATTGAAACCTTATTTACTGATTCATTGATGAAGTTTTGGAGTTTCTCTCCCTAATCTTTTCTGTTCCTGAAAAGGACAATCAAGTTAGGCCCATTTAAAATTTGAAATCTTGTAATCAGCATGTTGTTTATGCTCATTTTAAAGTGGATTCCATTGATACTGCTATGCACTTGATTACTAAGGATTGTTGGAAGGAATCTATAGACCTGAAAGATGCCTAGTATAGTGTTAAGGTTGATGAAAGTTTTCAGAAATACCTAAAGTTTTGGTATGATGGTAAACTTTGGTATGAAAGTATAGAGCATAGACTAATGGGCTATCATCATGCCCACAAAATTCACTAAACTCTTAAAGCCCATTCTATATGATTTAAGAAAGAGAGGTTGTCATAATATGTGCATACTTGGATGACCTTCTATTGTTATCAACATCATGTGAACATTGCTGCCTTAGTGTCTTTGAAACTATAAATGCATTTGATAGTACGGTTTTTGTGGTTCATCCAACAAAGCCTGCCTTTATTCCTCAAAGAGAAATAATGTTCCTTGGTTTCAACTTGAATTCACATACAATGAAAATAACTTTGAAACCTGACAGATCAAGAGAAATTATATCTTCTATTACTAAATTACTTGATGATGTGACTCCTTCTATACGTGATACTGCTCAGGTCATTGGTTAGCTAGTGTAAAGTCTATCTGCAGTAAAATATGGGAAGAGTCACTATAAGGTAATAGAAAATGACGAAATTGCAGCATTAAAGATTAATAAAGGAAATTATGATAGCAAAATGAGCCTCTCCCCATCTGCAGTACAAGAGCTTTATTGGTGGATTAAGACTCCCCACAGCTTTAAATGATATTGAAATACCACCTGCCGACAAAACAGTCAATTCTGATGCATCTCTGTCAGGTTGGGGAGCTGTGATGGGGGAACGAGCAACTGGAATTTTTCTGCCACTTCCCACCATATTGATTATTTACAACTACTTTCTGCTTAGTTTGCTTTACTGTCATTCTCAGAATGTCGTGCTCACCAACATGTAAAGTTGCTAATAGACAATACTACAGCAGTGAGTATGTTAAATAACATGGGAACCTGTCATAGTCACCCATGTAACTCTATTGATAATAAACTTTGGCAGTTTGTGAGGTTAATAATATTTGGCTCACAGCAGCACACATTCCTGGAAAAGATAATTTTATAGCAGATTCTGAATCTAGATGCAAGAACGTAGACACTGAATGGATGCTTAATTCGGAATATTTGCAAAGTGCTATATCTAAAATTCAATTTTCACCTTCTGTTGACCTTTTGCATATAGTATAAACAGTACATTTCATATAGGAAGGAACCATATGCAATGCACATTAATGCTTTTACCATTCCTTGGATTGATATTGATTTTTACTGCTTTCCTCCTTTCAGCTGCATATTGCGAATAACCAAGAAAGTGATCCAGGACCAAGTAAAGGGCATACTAGTTTTACCAGATTGGCCAACTCAGCCATGGTACCCCATGCTAAACACCATCTTAGAACATCCCCCAGTTGTCCTGAAACCAGCTCCCAAGTTGTTGGTGATGCTATCACCACCACAACTGCAACATCCTTTAGCCAAGACTCTATCCCTAGCTATATGTCTTGTATCAGGCAAAAATTACAAGTAAGAGGTTCTTCACCTGAAACCATCAAAATAATTGAAAGTTCTTGGCGTAGTGGTGCCAAAAATCAGTACCAATCTGTTACAAAAAAATTTTTTGAATTTTGCAATCTACATAAGTTTGACTATGTTACTGCTCCAGTTTCTTTTGCCTTAGATTTACTATCTGATCTGTTTGCCTCTGGGCTCTCTTATAGCTACATCAACAATGCCAGAAGTTGCTTACCATCTTTATTACTTTATGAAGACAGCAGTGTACCTTTTGGACAATTGCCCCTTGTAAAACGATTCATGAAGGGAATCTTTGAGCTCTGCCCATCCTTCCCAAGATACACAATATCTTGGAGTATTAGTACTGTATTTGAATTTATAAAGGCAATACCTTTATAAACTCTTAGTCTGAAAGACCTCTCTTACAGAGTAACTTTTTTGCTATCATTACTTAGTGGCCAGCGTTGTGAAAACTATTGCTAGTCTTTCCCTTAATAATGTGATTAAATCTGATGACAAATATATATTTTTAATAACAGAAAAATTGAAACACACAAGAGCAGGAGTACGTAAAAGCCCTTTGGAATTCCAAGCTTATCTCTATGATTCCAATATATGTATTGTGCCCCATTTACAAAAATATTTAGAAATGACCTCTGAATTACGCAATTCCTCTCAGCAATTACTCATCAGCTTTATCAAGCCCCATAGACCAGTATCTAGAGAGACTGTGTCCCAATGGATTAAGAACTTTATGTCTCTGGCAGGAATTGACACTAGTAAGTATAAAACCCATAGCGCTAGAGGAGCTTCTGCATCATATCTTGCTTCCAAGCACTTTGATGTTAAAGGTATCATGAGCGCAGCTGGATGGTCCAAGAAAGAGACTTTTAGACGATTTTATAATTTTGAACAGAGCAATCCTTTTAATTATGGAACAGCTGTGATTGTTCCAAGATATGATTGCGGATTTAATGATTAAAGCTGCTACTAAGGATAAACTGCAGAAGTTCAAGCATAGCATTTTTGGATGAACTTCAGACTACTGAAACTATTACATATTATGATTGACTTGTATGAGATCAAGTGGGGGTGTTGGAATATGATCTCATCGATTCCCTGTGATCTTTATGTTATTGTTATGCAAATGATGTTGTTCTGTTAAGCAGCATTTACGCGGGGCCGACCGAAAATTTTGTCGGTCAAATATTTGGACAGTTAGGTGTACCGTTCACACTGGGCCGGCTGACCGACCTTAAATTAGGTTGCTTAGGCTTGCAAATATTTGGCCGCTCAGGAAAGCAATCTTCTTTGGACCTTGGCCGGTCAAGTTTGCGAATGGTCCCGTGTGAACGGCTTTGGCCGGCCGAATTTTTGCACGGTACCACAAAGAGGGTGTCAAAATGCGATTAAGAGGCCTTTAAAGTGCTTATGCATCCAAAATTTCGAAATTGAACTTTTTGCATTTTCTAATGCATCTTTGTGCTGTGATCATCATACTACAAACTAAAGTATCATAACTCATATAGAAAAAAAGTTATGAGCCCTCAAACTTTGCTATTTTGGCATTTCAAGTGCGAATTCTAGCTACTGCGCATGATGTCATAACGAGTACGCAAAAGAATTTTGATCGCGTGTTAGCATGGATCCCACTAGCAAGTCCTGCAAATGTCGTGGGGGACTGTACTGTGTGGCTGGTCTCCCGAATGGAATAAGCTACAAAAATGGTCAGCATACAGAGGGGAAATCCGTTCACACCTTTCCACTCAAGAAAAAAGACAGGAAAAGACACCGAGCTTGGGTCAGGTTTGTGCGAAGACATAGGCCAAAGTGGAGCAGCACCAATTCGTCTTTTCTTTATTCTAACCATTTCGATGAAAACTGTTTTACGAAGAATCAGGAAGTCGCTGCCAAACTTGGAATGAAAAGGAAGCTAAAGCCAGATGCTGTTGATTGATTTATCGTTGGCAGACACAGCAGATACCATTGATCAGTCACTGACAGGTGGAGCTAAAAGACAGGTGAGTCTTACCTGTGTTTGTTTTTTAGTCCCTGGTCAAGTAGTAACAATTAACAACGTTGAGGAAAACAGGGCAGGGAGGTATGTTGAGTTCGTAGATTGGAAATGGCCTACTAGTAAAGCAAAATTATAATGCCATAGCAATGTATTTCAATTCCTTTCATGGCCTATCCGTGATATGTGATGTGTTCAAAAATGGATGACACAATGGAGGAGGAAGAAATGTTCGCAAGCCCCAATACTGTTTGTACCGGATGTCCAGTTTTGGAAAAGAAAATTGCATTCTATCAGAAAAGATCAGTTGGCAAAGAAGATCAAAGAGTAAATTAGAAGACTCTAATCAATGCAAATTCTACTTCATCTAACGCAGAAGCCATTACCCTACACGTTGTACAGCTTTAACGCTTTGCTTATAGGTTCTAAGTGACTGTTTACAAAATTTGACAAGGTATGAGCTGCAATACGTAATAGATACTAGTACTCACCATTCCTGAACTTGGATTTGCCTCGCAAATCAAGCCGAAAGAGCGTGTGGTAGCAGTCCATGGGGATCATTGGCCTCGACATTTTCTTTATCTTGGGCATCCGAATCGTCAGCTAGTGGCTCTCCGTGGCATGTACCTATTACCCTACGCGTTGTACAAGTAGTAGTAGGCCTGGCTGTGCAAGCACACGGTCATCATTGCCATCATCTTTTAATTGATGATCAGTAGATTCACCATAAAATGATGATTCACTGTCACTGTTTGCTATTTTAATGAGCCGTAGCACGCTAAGACGAGAAGCGTTCTTACGCTTTGTTTATCAACTGATATAGCCCTAAAGAATGCACTCGGTTTGATCCTCGTTATGGCATCACGCAATGGCTATCAAAATTCGCACCTAGTGCCTCAAAACAAACGCTAATTTCTACACCTTTCTCGCCAGTAAGAACAAAAATAATATGATATTCATGCATTGGAAAGACCGAACTTTCGATTTTAGCTAAAAAAGTATATTCGAAATTTTCGTTGCATAAGCACTTTAAGTGAATGAAAGACTTTTTAACATGAGTTTTCGCTCTAACAAGTTATTAGTGGTTTGTCATTTTACGTTTCTCAACCTTTAATGAATAAATAAAAGCATGGGTGAATAATGTCGTAGAGTAATTCACTCTGATGTCCGTTTTGAATGTAATTACAAATTCATTAGGTATTGCTTCGATGGTTACTATACTCTCAGATAACTTCCATTATACGCTGTTGTCAGCCAAAATAAAATTCATTTTAATCTGATCGTCTTATTGAATGAGAGGAAGTGAGGAGGATGTTACCTTTGTGTACAATAGATTTGACACAATTCATACTCTGCGCATGCCATGAACTTGACTGACCGGCCCTGTGTGAACGCAATGCCTAAGTGCCTTATGTTTGGTCGGCTGCTTAACCGACCTAATATTTGGCGGCTCAGATATTCGGCCGGCCCCGTGCAAACATAGCCTTAATATCTTTGCTTCGAGCTTTGCAAAATTTCGCGTGTTTTCTATGCTTTGAATAATCTTAAATAATGTTATCCATCATGGCGAACGAGGTTAATTCAACAGCTTGAAGCCTGGGGATACTGATCCTTTCAAGGCAACACTAAAAGGAGAAGTTTGTTTACAGGATATCCCAAGATTTACAATTAACCCTGATGATTCAGATGAAGATGAGAACATTACATTTCAAAGTGATGCAAACTTTCGAAGTTGCTAGCAAGGATTGTTCAATGGAGTAATGCAAAGATAATGCACAGGAACATATGCAAAAAGCTTTTACCTTGAGATAGTAATGAATGTTAATGTTGGTGGGGGTCATCTTTGAACTACGTAATTAGACGGGGGGTCATCCAGAAGGCGTAGGTTTGCGTACAAGAGGGGAGGTGAGGTCAAAATTTCTGAAAATCTTGCGTACGTACTATGTGGATGGCCCGATATCCCGACCACCAGGACAAAAAGTATGCTTATCGAGCTCTTAGTGTTGTTGTTGTAGCTCGTTGTCATAGGATCGTATGCTTGTATAGCAATTTGTATTGGAGCGTTAGGTCAAGTGGAGTTCCAAGATGAGTAGACCAGCAAGGTAAATAGAAATTGTTCGTACGCGATAGCTTTTTTTTAAAACTCGTTCCTTAATGTTGAATGCTAGAAGTACTATGCAGCTTTAAGATGTTTATGCACTCATTAATGGCTTAGCATGGAAGTAGAATGAAAGTTAGAGAACTCTTTGATATAAGCATAGCCGAATTAGTATAAATAATGGGCCTCCCAGACGGCATAAAATAAAAGAAAAGTATGCAATTTAAGATTTAGCATAAA
>OLMO02000302.1:5200456-5215113 GCA_900291935.2 Cassiopea xamachana | reverse complement strand
TTTAAAATGTTACATTTTAAGTGGAAAAAGCAAGTTAAAACCTTTTGCCACTCAAATTCATACCAATTTGTGGATGAGCTATATTTCTCAGCGTTTGGAGAAATTTGTCTGCAATTTTATGCAATTAATAAATTAAGCCTACTTTAATGGCTTGTAGAAATTGAGTTGTAAATTATTTGGATGTGTGGTTTTTTCACATTGTAACCCCCAAGTAATAGAGTATACAGATATTGATAAATTAGGAGAGAATGGAGACACTTCAAAAATAATAAATTCTTACTTTGGGTACACAGTGCAGAGATTCTTGCCAATATTTTGCTAGAAAAAATGGTCTGTCATTTTAGCTGGTAATCTTTCAAACCTAATGTAAATGCTTGGCAAATTGCAATTGGAAGATTTTTGTAAAGAGTCTTGCTCTCCAACTATATGGCCTAAATTATGTATCAATTGCAGACTGATAAATGATAGCCAAGTGCTTAGTACAAGAAAAGGGGGTTCAGGCCTTGGAATGAGCAAATGTTAGGTATTTGATTGATCAAGCTTCTCAATTAATAAAGGCACTTTATCAAGCTCCTACACTGTTTTAGTAGTGACATGCTTGCTGGGGCAAGGGCTTTTTGGCCAGGTAGGACATCAAGAGATTTCCTTTTGGGCTTCTCTCAGATCTCTGGTAAAAGTAGAAGAGACTTCTGGTCAATACATAGTTTAAGAAACGTTCAATGGTGGGGCAGACGCTGAAAAGGGCCCATGATTTCTGTAGACTCATTAAAGTACATAGATATGCAGTGTGACTCCAGTGCAAGATTTACAGGAATCTAATATCCATTACCAGGGATGCCTGCACAGGAAAAGGTCAGAGGACAAGATTCATCCAATGGCATATCATCTGTTTTGAAAGGAGAAGTGTTCCTACATTAGGGTTCCCAGATGGCTAGAAAATGAAATTTTGGGATAGTATGTTACAAATGAGCAGAAAAGAAAGGGGCCTCTTTACCAAATTGTGAAACAGACATTACATGTGATAACATTTAGCTATAGAACTGAAGTTGCTGATGAAAGTAGTACACTACATTAAAGTTAATCATTCAAGTATTTGTACCATACAAGTTATACTTTGTCTTGGGGATAGTATGCATTGCAGATAGCGTTGTGATTAGCAAAATTTAGAAAAGTGTCTCCTTCTTGCAACCTAATGTAGACAGCCATCATTTATTGATTTATGATTAATGCGATCAATTCCACATGGTTTTTGATGGTCATTGAGCATGGTTTGAGAATGTAGAAAGAGATTCCTTGCTCAATTTTATACAATTCTCGCAAAAATTTTGACTTTTGATAGGTAGCCTGCATTCATGAATCTTTAGAGGTGCAACAGCACAATACTTCCTTTCAGCTTGGAGCCTGGCTTTGGAGTTTTAGCACTCCCAATTGTTGAAAGTTTTCTTGGTTATTCTATCTTCTGTTCGTCTAATATAATTTTTTTCGGGAAAATCTTATCTTGGTATATTTGAAAGAAAGGAAAATGTAGCTACTAATATGTGAAGAAAGCTCTGTAAAGAAGTGCGTCTTAAACAATTTGTTACATGTACTTTTCTTCTTACTTCTCGATCTCACTGTTTTGCAACAAATGCTAAGTTTCAAAATCAAATAATTCTCATAAGTAAATTTTCGGGGGATTTGCTTGAAATACCCATCTGTCATAGTCATATTGATCTTGGAAAACTTAATTTATTTTCTGTCTGCAAAATTCTGCTTCCTGTTTAAAGATGTGGTGTGAAGCGTTGATCTTGGCTTTTATTTTAGTTGCATTTCTAGGTCCTGCTCAATAGTCATAAATTCAAAATCTTGACAGGGCCCAATGACTGGTGTGGCCATTTGTCCTCAGTGGTAGGGCAGGAAGGAGAGTCGGGTGGAGCAAATTTCCCACCAATACATATGTTAAAATATGCCTTGCTTCTGGTGTTATGAACGAAGAATGCATTTTTCATGTTTTGTATACAAACCAATTGCTTTAATTTTACGAGGGTATTCCTTCCTTGTTCCTTACTAAATATATAGTGCTTGATGGTTTATCCGTACTGTATGAAATATCTAGCGTAGACTATGGCTTTTACTATACATAGTAGCCTAAGATTAAGGACACCGGAAGGACAGTAGGGCAAGGGGGGCCAGCATGAGCAAAAGGCCACAGACTACCATAGGCTAGCAATGCGAAACGAGAAACGAATGGCTTTGAATGCACCTCTTAGGGAAATTTTCGTCATATCCTTTGTAGCGGGTTTCTCTCGCAATAATGACAATCTTTTCCGATCAAAATTTGTTTACTACAATAGCTTGTTTGATCTACAATACTTGCCAAAAGTCCCTGGGACACTTTCAAAAGATAATAAAAATCTCTAGCCTTCTCAGCATTTCAATCACTACGCTTTCTATGCACACCCCGTCCCCCTAATACAATGTTGGTCTGTTCCTGAGACATTTGGCGTTATTGTGCACGAAAAATTTTTCCGGTACCGCATGTACTTCACTCAAAAAGAAACATTGTTTAGTGGAGGGAGGGGGCCGGATGTGCCGTCCAGATTAAAAATTTGCAAAGTGTCCCATGCGGGTATTGTAGTTTGTATCAGATTAAATCAAATCAAACTTCATTACAGTTGGTTTGTTTCTAGTTATTAAACTAATTTACACCAACTATTTACATACATGACTTTTACAAGATGCTAGACGAAGTAAAGGAGTACCAAAACAATGACGTATTTCCTTTTTCAACTTATTTATGGAAGTTGCTAATGTCATTTCATCAATTAGTGTATTACACAAGACTTCCTCGAAATGATAGGGAGCTTATTCCATACCGCTGAGAATTAACGAAAGGGATCTTACATAATTCATTACTCCCAAGATTGTAGGGAATATCTTTTTCTGTAAAGAATTTTCATATGTATTCATAGTTCAGATGGCTGAGTGTTTTATCTTTCTCAACCATATGTGCTTGCAGGTCCTTTTTATGTGTCGTCTTTGATTTGTCCTTATCTAAAAGTTCTTCAAACATAGATTCATAGTCTCCATATCAGACTTTTAGTGCCTGTTTGTGAGTCCTATCAATTTTCATTATTTGCTCTGCTAAAAATAGCCAAATTGGTGGATAACATGAAAAGTTTGACATTACGACAAAATTTGATAACAGCTTTGACTTTGTTCTCCCACAAACGATCGTAATCTTTAAAACGCTTGAACTTGTTCATTGACCTTCCTGCATTATCCTTCGATCTGAGCGTCACACCTTAGCGAGATATTAATATTAGATATATAACCTCAAGATATATAACCCCGAGATATAACCCCAAGAAGCTTTACCTGCTTGCTTGATGGAATTAAGAGCCCATTGATAGTAAGACATAGTATACTCATGTCTTTTTATCCCAGAAACATTATTTGAAATTTTTTAAGGGATCGGCTTTCATGCCGTTGTTGGCTAACAATTGCAACATCCTATGCAAATCAGTTTAATCTAATCATGTCTGCTTCTATAGATATATGCTATGCAAAAATTGTAGTGTCGTCAGCGAAATTGCATATCTCTGAACCATTAATATAATGAAAAGGTCGTTGATAAAGCTACTGAAGAGCAAGGGTCCAAGAACTTGGCGCTGTGGTATTCCAATCGAAACCTGCTTTGCTGAACTGTATATGGAACTATTTTGACCCTTTGCACTCGGTTTGTCAAGAAGCTGTAAACTAATTTTAGTACATTCTGTTAAAACTACAAGTCCCATTCTTTGCTATAAGTAGAACGTGAGATATACAATCATAGCCCTTTGGCAAATCCATCAGAATTTTTCCTATTGTACCCGGCATATCAAGACTTCCCAGATTTCAATTACTCGAAGCAAGACTTATTGCGTGTTTTCCCCGTGTCAATATCCAGAAAGCAGAAGAGATATAATGCTTACAATGTACTAGGTTGTTTGCTTACTCATGATCCGCTCTATTATTTTGGACATGCTTGGTAGGACACTGACAGACATGTCATTTAGTTTTTGGGATTTATCACCATTTTATGGATTGCACTAACGTCAGCTTCTTTCAGTTTGTCTGGAAAGTCGCAGTTTTTTATAGCTACATCTATGCATTTTGATCCAAAAATTTGGATTTTGAGCCAATTATGATATTATTCTTCCCTGGATGCTGCAGATGACTGACAGTTTTTTAGTAGAGCATGAGCAGAAAAGTTCAAAATAAGGGGTAGTGTACATTTCCTTTTGAATTTTTGCAGCATTCGAGTTTCCCGATTTACCCATATCTAAAATTAAAGAACTTCGCTGAAATGCAGGCCTGTAGTTGATGAATTAACGGCAAAATAAAATACCAATAGCAAACAAAAGTCAGAACAATCCACTATGTAAACGAATCTTGCATTACTCTATTATATGCGAAGGTATAAGGATAATTTATACCTATATATATATATATATATATATATATATATATATATATATATATATATATATATATATATATATATATATATATATATATATATATATATATATCTATATCTATATCTATATATATATATAAATATATATATATATATATATTTATATATATAGATAAGGAAAAGTATATGGATAAGCACAAATACAATTATAAGTATACATATAAGTTTTTTTCAAACTTCAATTTCATTCTCACATAACTAAAATACAATAATACGTCTCTCTAAAACTAGGCAATGTACAACTGGCTGTCAGTTTAACTACTTAACAGAACAAAAAGAAGAAAAAAGTTTACTGTGACAAAAGTAGAATGTAATATAAAATATAAGAAAATCAATAGTATTTTTCATAAGTTCAGTTAGTCAGGGTTTGTCCACGGTTTATTTCAGCAGCAGAAAATAAAGTATGTACTTCTTATAGTTACGTTGATGAGGCTAGATAACGTATGTTCTTGCACTTGTCGTTAAATCCGAGAGATTTAAGAAGATTGATAAAAAATTCAGAAGAAGGCCCAATAATGGCAAGGGCTCACATAGAAAGATTTATAAATTTGATTTGTTTATAGTTCGAAAGTAGAGTTTATTGTAGAGGATAATATGTTGAAGCCTTACTCTCACTATTGATTTGTATGTTAGTTTCAAAACCAAAGTGAGCTCAAGAATATACAGGACCTTTTCCTTAGTAATTATGAGAAGCTCGGGTTAGATAGCACTATCTGTAATAAAAGAAGGGGGTATAAAAGCAGGAAGATCTACGTATAATGAGCAATCTGTAGGTGTGGAAAATGTCTTAGCTATGGAATGTAGGACAGAATCATTTCTCCAGGTATACCTATCATGTTCTAGATACTGGTTACAGCCAGAAACAATGTGTTGCAAAGCTTCAGATTGAAAGCAAAAGGAACATGCTGATTATTGAGAGATGGACCACTTTGAGAGGTTTTTTCGAGTTGACAATGTGTTTATTAAGTATTTCAGAGAAAAGTTGAAAATATTCTTGGGTAGTTAAACGTTTGACCAAATGCTGGTGGTAATCTTTGAAACGCATTTAAAAACCGGCGAAATAACTAGCCCTTGTGATGTTAATTCGCTTGTTATACGATGATGGTGGTGAGTTAGAATAGATTCTGTACTGATCATATTGAATGTTTGTAAGGGAGTTAGAATCCTGCCACAAAGCTTTTATGTCAGAGTTAGGAGAGCATTTTAAAGCGTTCCGAATTATGGTTTGACACTGTATAAACTTGACAGATGGAAGAATAAGACATAGGCCATAGTTTGATTTGCTGATTATGACATTAGTTAAGGTGGCGCTTATTTGCAATTCAAACCACCGACTCATATAATCCGCAACTTTGTTATCTAGGTTGTCAATTACCCATGTTTTGCTAAAGGCTGGTTCACATATAACAGTAACTGCCGGCGACTGCCACAAGCACTGCTACTGCTGTATGCTGCAGGCAGTTTATTCCTTATGTGAACACTTTGTCGCCGGCAGCCGGCGGCAGCCTGCAGTACTGTGAAGAAATATGAGCTTTGCTATTACGGTACCGCTGGCAAGGCAAAAATCTAATGTGAACATCGTGCCTGCGGTTGCCTGTGGTTGCCTGCGGCATCTATTGTATGCAAACCGTCATGCGACAATGGTTTCCCAATAAATACTTAAAAATTTAACGGTCTCGTCTCATCTTGCGTGCGCTCCTAGAAAGTAAGATGGCTGTAGCAGCTGCTAGGCAAGAAGAAATTGAAATAAAAAGCCATGTTAATACGAAACATTGATGAGATGTATCCAGTACTACCTTGTCAGTTACGATAGACAATGAAGTCGTATGCTTTGCTGAAATATTTTGAAAACCTACATATTTTTCTTCGTTTCAACTTTTATGAGGTTATTCTTACAAATGCGTAGTAGGTCATAATTAATCCACAGTGAGTTGCTAACAAAAGTTTCCTGTTAGAGCTGACGCCATCTTTCTGTGCAGTGCTTCTGCTTCCCGCATTAAAAAACTGAAAGCAAAAACAACAACAATGAAGATTCAATAATGAGTGCTTGGCTACCGTCATGGTTACCGGCAAAAGAATGTATTTGTGAACATATCGCCTGAGGCAGCCTGCGGCACATTTACCTGCGGTAGTCGCCGGTTGTTACGGCTATATGTAAAGCGGGCTTAAGCTCAGCTGTAGTGAGGTGCCAAGAAATTTTAGAGAAAACATAGCGAAAGCATAGCAACAGTTCATTTTTATGATGGCAAGGGATTGTATCAATTGTACATAATAAGTCATTGATAGTGTCCAATAAAATAAACCTGTACTCAACGTTATCCATATAGAAGGAGAAGTGTCTGCCGAGATATTTAAAAGAACTACCAATGCTGACAGTGGGAACGAGATCATGATTAATGATGAGTTTAGGCAAAAATTGCACAGACGAGGTTGAGAACTTTTTGATTCCAAATGAGGAGCATTTATCAACGCTGATGGTTATATCAGCCCAATTGCACTATCTAGAAAAATGGTTCAGTAAAAGCTGATTCTCATGCTCCAGACTCATAATAACAGCTGCATCGTCGGCAAACTGAAACCAGTGCAATGGATTAAATAGGCTGTAGAAAAGCCAAATTGTGCAAGTATAAGTATATGGATAAATTTATGGATAACGATAAGTATAAGTATAATTTTTATCCGTTTGAAACTTCTCATTGAATATATCTTTAACGAAATACAGTAATAAACCTCTCAAGTACATGGAAGTGGAAAATTGGCTTGCTTGTATACAGCATAGCATAAAGTGAAACAGAAACAGTAGAAGTAAGTAAATTGGGAATAGAGAAATTAAATAGTTAAAAGTTATCGGTTATTCCAAGGCTTATTTCGATTGCAGAAAATATAATAACTGAAACGAATAGAGATGTTCATGGCTTTCATTATAACTCTTTTTGTGATATTCTTATTTAAATATTACTCATGGGATAAAAGGGAAATGCAGGAAGAACCCATAACCCCTATAGAACCCATAGAGAATTTAACGAACACTACTCTACTATGAGAAGGAGAGGGGTCATTTATCAGTGAACTATAGTTGATAAATATAATGACGCAGTAAGTCATTGCGAATCATTAGTGTTTTCATAAGATTTGTAGCGCTCAGTTAGTGCTATATATCATGGAGTTTAAGTATCCGTGTTATCTTTAATAAGCAAAATGTCTTTAGAATTTGAGGATGTCAGCTCGAACAGATAGTGGCAGGTTTGGCAACACCTTTTGTTCAACCGGTCTAGAGAAGAGGGAAAGTGCAAAAATTGCTCGACAGTTCTCAAAATGTCAGGATCAAGTACAAAAACATTGATGAATCATTTGAAATTAAAATACAAATCTTAGTCAAATCATGCAATGAAGCTGAGACCCCAAGCAAATCAAAGACTTCACTAATCGATTCCTTCTTCAAGAGGAAAAAAGAATCTCTTAGTGAAGTAATTGCTCAATCGGTGGCAAAAGATGGCTTCAGCTTTAATCAAATTGCCAGGAGTGAGCTGACAAGAAAGGCCTTCAAATCCAATGACTTTGATGTTCCAGTAAGTCGTCAGGGTGTTCGAAATCAATTCATGATGGAGTATAAGTTGAAATTGGAGAGCATTGCCAATGATATTCTAGCTGCAAAGAAAGGTGGTGCTCGTTTCTCTATAAGCTTTGATGAATCAAAATCAGTGCGAAATCGTCGTTACATGAACCTATACTTACATAACGCAACAAACTTCCAATCTCTTGGTTTAATAATAATTAATGGTAGCATGAACACGGAAAAAGCTATTCAGTTCGTGCGTGATCATCTTGAAAAATTCCATCTTAATCTGGCCAATGACATTGTTGCTACGATAGCAAATGGAGCAAGTTTTATGACGAAATTTTGCACAACTACAACCCCCAATCACTTTGCTTGTTTAGCACATGCAATCCACTTGTGCTTGCGATGAACAAGATGATGATGATGAAAATGAAGATGATGATTGTGATAAAGACTCTGATGATTTTGAAAATCAAGATTTTGATCAGGAAGCTCCCAAGCTAGTTCCAGAACTGGGCAAAGTTGTATGCAAAGTTCGCAAAATTGTGAAATTGTTTCATAAGTCGCCAGTTCGTAATGATAAAAATCTTCAACCTCAAATCAAACTCTCCTTTAGAAAGGAGAAGGCTCTTTTTCTAGACTTTAGAACTCGCTGCAAATGTTTAAACGTTGTTATGAACTGCTCAAGGAAGTAGAGATTGCTATGGTCCAGCTTGAGCAACACTTTGATATTTCTGATGAAGAACTGGTCAGAATCACAGACCTGAATTGGCTGTTGAGTACCTTTGTAAGCAGGATGCTGACCTTTTGGCAGAAAAAGTGACTGAGTTTACTGCAAAAAAAACTGAGAAATCTTGAAACATCGCTTAGTTTGGCATTGGTTCAAATGTTCCAAGCACGTGTTCGTGAAAGGCGAAATCCTGACCTTATTCATCTTCTAAAATATTTCACCAGGACCAATTTGGAATCAAGATTCGGAAGACAAAGATTACTGCTCTTGCCACACCTCTGTTGTAAAGACCTTTTCATCAGGGAAGCACAGAAGACACTGAAGAGGTAGTGGAGGTTTCTCATGATCTTGAGAAGAATGAGCCAAAAACAGTGTTTGAAGAGTTTGCTTCTTTCATTGAAAAGAGGCACCAAACTACTAAAGTTCAGGACGCGAAGTTGAAAGTTGCATTGTCAAGAAATAAGTGAGGCTCTTTGAAGCCACTAAAAAAAGACAAGGAAATCTGCAAAAATTGTTCAATGCCCTTCTTACAATCAAACCAATGTCTTTGGAGCCAGAAAGGGCGTTCTCCGCAATGGGATTTTTTGCAACAAAACTTAGAAGCCAATTATGTGATGAAACTCTCGATGCTCTGATAGTAATATGTCAAAAGTTCAAGAAAAAGCACATAAATATAACAAAAAACTTTGAGCTTGCTTGTAATGAATAACATTTGTTAATCAATCCAGGGAAAATTTTAGGCACAGAACACAGAAACATACATAATTGAAAGTCTATATTATATTCGGTGTTTCCTATTATCCGAGATTGTCCAGATATCCAAATAATTTTTTGAAAATTATCCGATATCCGGATATTTAGAAATACCCCTCGGATTGGACATCCTACTTTTGAGAAAAGCCAGAACGAAGTTATGTCTCCAAGTGTATCTGCCCTCATCCAAATATGACTTGCAGCATGATACAACATGTTGTAAAGTTTCTGACTGGAGACAAAAGGAACAATTAGACGATTGAGAAACTCCTACTTTTAGAAATTTTGCTAGTAGGAAGAGCATTATTAAGACACTTTACGGAAAAGTCCTTTGGATGAAACAATTCATATTATTCTTTGATAGACTTTTCAAAGAAATAGCCACCATGAGCTTAGATAATTGCTCTTTTAATAGATCACAGTTTAAGAATCTTCAGTTTGCAGGTAAGAATACTCACTTCATTTTTAATAACTGTACAAACAGATTGATGGTGTAACTATTGGTTCGCCATTGGAATTTTCTTTTGCTAACATATTTATGTTTATGTCTAATTGACCTTTTTCCTATTGATGTCAATACGCAATGCATCATGGTACTAGTAGTCAGGGCTTCGGTCGGGTTGTCATGATTTGTATGGGATTCTGCTGGTATATTATCAAAAGAAGACTTATTGTGACCAGTTTGCAGCACGAAGACGGATAAATTGGATGAATTTGTCGACGACCATGTTCCTAGTTTCCTTCAAAACTCTGTCCGGTGAATCATACTTCTTGAGCAGGTATAGGTGATGATTTTGTAGCGGAGAGAGCTAGTCCAACATCAATGTTGCCCATGCCTGCCAGGGCAATTGAAACATTGTGGTAGAAGTAGAAATGTTAGAACTGGTATGCACAACAAACAAAGGTTCGAAAAAGTCTCGGACTTGACGCAATGTAAGTTTTGCTACCACCAATGAACACTTTGAACAATCTCTATGAACAACCGCGTTGTCAAAGGCTTCTTGGACATACAATATCTTAATAAAGTTATACCTATTAATGTTCCCATGTTGCCCATTCTTATTTTTCTTCCTTATTTGGGTGCTCGCAGTGTTCAACGTAAAAAGAAGTTTTATAAATGTTTAGGAAACATCTATCACCATATAGAATTTAGGTTTCTTTTTCAATCTGCTAAGCCCATTGAGGATAGTTTCCCTTTTAAGAATAGTATCCCTAATCCTCTTTTCTCATCAGTTATTTACAAGTTTACGTGTAGTAGCTATAAAGCTATGGTAAACACATCATGGCACTTTATTGTTCGCTGCAGGGAGCATTTAGGGATTAACAACAAGGGTAAGACTATTAAAGGAGTTTCGTCTTCCATTAGAGACCTTTTTAGTAGTACTGGCCATAGCGCTTTTGTAGAAGGTTTTTGTCTTTTAGACAATGCTAGCAATGAATTAGATCTACTCATTCACGAGAGCTTACTTATCCATAGGGATCGTCCCATTCTTAAACAACGGAATTCTTCAATGCCATTATGCCCCTTTTGAATCCGACATGGTACTTGTATCTCCTTTACTTATTTATTCCATATTAGGTAATTTCCGTCTGTTTACGTGCCCTGTCTCCTAGTTAGCTTTGCTTTAGTTTGACACACCCTTTGCCTTATATTCACATACACATACCTATTTTAGTTAATTTGTTTGTCTATACGCCCCTTTCCTTTATGGTTACACATCCAAATTTATGTGTGGATAATTTGAAGGATTTTACAAACACTATTATGACCCTTACAATATTTTAGTACTTATTGAGTCATATTGAGGCCTATCGTTGTTCCTCTCGTTTTTATGATAACAGAACATTCTACAAATTCCTGAACTAAGCATGACGCAATTGCTTGCTGATATCATGATGCTATAGCTTATATGTTGCAGTGTAGTGTGTGGCATACACACGGACAAACATAAATCAACAAGCCCTTATCATCCAGAAGGATAAAAAAAACAGGAATAGCACAAATGAATGTTTCTTGCTCTAAGATATCTCACAACAGCTTCGTTGGCGTCACATCTCAAAAACTCACTATCTCATGCAGGTTTTAACCCTTGAGTGTTCTAAAAATATTCACAACTACCAGGGGGTAAATTCGGGGGTAGCAAGAGTCCTCACAAGTGCTTCTAAAATACACTTCGATGAGTAACGCTTGCTATATTTATCTTTTGCTGAGTAATGGTGATCATTCAGTAAAACACTTTATATAAAGTAGTAACAAGATTTGAGCATATACTTTGTAGTGGTGAGTTGAGAACTCTGAGGTGAGACATATGATCAATTAATATACGCAAGGTCTTTGGCCTATACTTGAGTATTTCCTCTGTTGATTATCGTGAGTTATTTGTTGAAGAAAAGCAAGCTCCCAACAAAGCGGCACTACAGATGGGAGACAATACTGAAACAATTGAAGAGAGGAAACGAAAGGGCATTATGCAGATTCTACAACTCACTAGAGATGCGAGAAAAGTATCATCTAAGAAGAAGACTGAGAGGAATTCGAAAAGGTTAGTCGCCACACTTGAAGGGCAGATCGACGACGTAGGCAGGCTGGAAATCAAAATATCAAGAGCCTATATCGAAAAGAAAAAAGACCTGGTGGAAGTTAGTGAGTGGGCAAAGGATGTAAATGAAACTCTGGAAGGTTTGGAGCCAGTAGTTGAAAAGCTGGAGAGAAACATCAGGGAATTGCAAGATCAAGAACAGATGGCTGCCAAAGCGAAAGAAGAACGAATGGATCAAGAGCTACCACAACGACAGCACGAGGAAGGAATCAAACAAGAGAGAGCCATGCTACAAATTAAATAAGATTCTGAGAAGAAAAGTGACATCACAAAGCAAAATTCCAAAACATACATCTTTTCAAAAGCGAAGCTGCCGAAATTGGTCATGAAAAAGTCACAGGGGCACATATTGACCGGCAGAGATTTTTGGAAACGATTTGAAGCCGAAATAGATCGTGCAGACATCAGCCAAGTAATGAAGTTCTTAAATAGTCTGTTAATACTACAGAGCTTTGCCGCAGCACGTTCGTTTGACATACCTAAAAGCTTTTTTTGTCCGACACTCATCAGAGTATGAAAGCATCGGATAGTGACCTAACAGTTAACCGAAATGTATATTCAGATGCAGTTAATGTGTTAGGATGCACCTAATTGGCCCAAGTGTGACCAATTAGGACCCAGTAACATTCTTTACTTGCAGAGTCTCTATGCGAAAACAAACTCTTTTTGTCTACACAAGACTGGGTTTTGAATCTTGATGTAAACAGATTCCAAAACACAAATGAAAAGACGATCTTGCTTGCCCAATAATCCGAAAATTGTCGTCTGTATACGTTTCGGCACATTCTGGATTTGCAATAAGGCGTTGTCCTATGGCCGACTCACAATTAATTTTCGAATTGTTCTTTTTACATATACGAGGTGGCTCTTCTCTTACGGTATTATTTTTCTTCCTGATGCTCGTGTGGATGTGCTGTTTTATTCTGTTTGCTAGTCTCTGCGTAGTGCGTCCTGCGTACCGAGTTTCGCATCGACATGAAAACTCATAAACAACATAACTTTCTTTAGTAGTAGCAACGCAATCTTTTTTGGCAGATGGTAGCATAACTCTAGTGTTGTAAAGCACATGGGGCTTCACAGCATAGTAACAAGATGTAATAGCTTTACTGCTTTGATTTTCAAACTTTGATAAAACATTGCTAATCCAAGGCAATGTTAGGTATACCGGGCACTTCTCTAGACCAATTGGTTTTTCTGCTGCAAAGTTGGCTAAGTTTTGGTTGATGCAAGAAAGTAGAACACTTGCTTGATATTCGTTATCGATAAGCAGTTGTTTTATTTTATCGAGCTCTGGGCCTAATTTAGTTTTAGAGCAAATCATAAGTGCCCTGTGAACTAAAGTTTGAATAAGGCTAATCTTTCTTGTCTTTGGGCTAAAGGAATTCCAAGGGATGTATTGCCCAGTAAACGTCGGTTTCCTGTAAATGCTAATCCAGTACCCTTTTTCTCTACCAAAACATTTAAAAAATGCAAGGAGTTGTTTTG
This sequence comes from Cassiopea xamachana, assembly GCA_900291935.2. Taxonomy (NCBI): domain Eukaryota; kingdom Metazoa; phylum Cnidaria; class Scyphozoa; order Rhizostomeae; family Cassiopeidae; genus Cassiopea; species Cassiopea xamachana. The sequence continues at coordinate 5,201,485 of OLMO02000302.1, read as the reverse complement.
CTCCTTCTCTATTGTGAATGTTAGAGCTGGATGTAGCAAGTTTAATTTTTCTTGCAAATGGTCACAATCCAGCTCGGAACCAAAGATGACAAAACTGTCGTCCACATACCTAGCATAGACACCTGGTTTTGCGGTGTTGTCAAAACGTCTACTTTCATACAAGCCAACAAAGATGTTTGCTAATCCCGGACCCAAGGGGCTTCCCATTGCCACACCGTGTAACTGTTTATACATCTGGTTGTTGAAACTAAATTCAAATCCACGTGTAGCAATTAGTTCACAGGGCACTTACGATTTGCTCTAAAACTAAATTAGGTTCAGAGCTCGACAAAATAAAACAACTGCTCATTGAAAACGGATATCAAGCAAATGTTCTACTTTCTTGCATCAATTAAAACTTAGCCAACTTTGCAGCAGAAAAACCAATTGGTCTAGAGAAGTGCCCGGTATACCTATAATTGCCTTCGATTGGTAATGTTTCATCAAAGGAAATCAAATTTGTAAAGACATCACATCTTGTTACTATGCTGTGAAGCCCCATGTGCTTTACAACACTAGAGTTATGCTACCATCTGCTAAACAACGTTTCGTTCCTACTACTCAAAAAGTTGTGTTGTTTATGAATTTTCATGTCGATGTGAAGCTCGGTATATAGGATGCACTACGCAGAGACTAGCAAATAGAATAAACAGCATATCCACCCGAGCATCAGGAAGAAAAGTAATACCGCAAGAGAAGAGCCACCTCGTATATGTAAAAAGAACAATTCGAAAATTAATTGTGAGTCGGCCATAGGACAACGCCTTATTGCAAATCCAGAATGTGCCGAAACGTATACAGACGACAACTTTCGGATTATTGGGCAAGCAAGATCGTCTTTTCATTTGTGTTTTGGAATCTGTTTACATCAAGACTCAAAACCCAGTCTTGTGTAGACAAAAGAGAATGTTTTTTTTGCATAGAAACTCTGCAAGTAAAGAATATTAATGGGTCCTAATTGGTCACACTTGGGGCCAATTAGATGCATCC
>OLMO02000302.1:5158728-5180640 GCA_900291935.2 Cassiopea xamachana | reverse complement strand
ATGCAAAAAAAACATTCTCTTTTGTCTACACAAGACTGGGTTTTGAGTCTTGATGTAAACAGATTCCAAAACACAAATGAAAAGACAATCTTGCTTGCCCAATAATCCGAAAATTGTCGTCTGTATACGTTTCGGCACATACTGGATTCGCAATAAGGTGTTGTCCTATGGCCGACTCACAATTACTTTTCGAATTGTTCTTTTTACATATACGAGGTGGCTCTTCTCTTACGGTATTATTTTTCTTCCTGATGCTCGGGTGGATATGGTGTTTATTCTATTTGCTAGTCTCTGCGTAGTGCATCCTATATACCGAGCTTCACATCGACATGAAAATTCATAAACAACATAACTTTCTTTAGTAGTAGCAACGCAATCTTTTTTGGCAGATGGTAGCATAACTCTAGTGTTGTAAAGCACATGGGGCTTCACAGCATAGTAACAAGATGTAATAGCTTTACTGCTTTGATTTTCAAACTTTGATAAAACATTGCTAATCCAAGGCAATGTTAGGTATACCGGGCACTTCTCTAGACCAATTGGTTTTTCTGCTGCAAAGTTGGCTAAGTTTTAATTGATGCAAGAAAGTAGAACACTTGCTTGATATCCGTTTTCAATGAGCAGTTGTTTTATTTTGTCGAGCTCTGAACCTAATTTAGTTTTAGAGCAAATCATAAGTGCCGTGTGAAGTAACGTTTTAGTAAGGCTAGTCTTTCTTGTCTTTGGACTAAAAGAATTCCAGCGGATGTATTGCCCAGTAAACGTTAGTTCAACGATGACTTTGAATGTTAGAGCTGGATGTAGCAAGTTCAGTTTTTCTTGAAAGTGGTCACACTCCAGCTCTGAACCATAGATGACAGAACTATCGTCCACATATCGAAAGTGGATTCCTGGTTTTGCGGTGTTGTCGAAAATTTTACTTTCATGAAAGCCAACAAAATTGTGTGCTAATCCCGGTCCCAAAAGGCTGCCATTGCCACATCGTTGAACTGCTTATATGTCTGGTTGGTGAAACTAAATTCAACTCCTCGTGTAGCAATTAGTATCACCCCCCTGAAGGTGTCCTCAGGGAATGGTAGGCGATCAATATGACTTCGAAACAAAGGATCAGCACAGACCTCTATGGTCACATCTAATGGGACATATCTGAACAGACTGCGGGTGTCAAAAAAGCATAGAAATGATTTTGCGGGTTCAAGCATAAATAAATCAATTTGAGTTTCTTGGTATTTGAGTTCTTCTGAGGGCTTTTCAAATCACATTTAGTGTGACAAATATTTCCGATACTGGCTCTTCTTGCCAATGTATGGACCAGATCCCGCGTGTTATAGCTCAAATGTATTTCGATAGTTTTATACCTTAGGAAATTTAGCAAAACCATAATTTAATAACATTATAGTTAAAAAATTATTGTTTTATTAAACTTTTCTAAGGTATGAAACTACCGAAATACAATAATATATGTTTCTTTTTCCTCTTTATCTACTTCCTTCAATATTTCTCTCAGGTATTCGAATAAGACGTCACCCGTTCCTGAGGTTGGAGGGCGATAGCAACTGTCAAACATGTTTTCCAGCACCACTAGTGGTTCCATTATAAAGCTATGCAGTCTATACTGGGTCAAGTGTATAAGGTACCGTCTGAGAGCCATTTCAGATGAAGTAGTGAACTATAGGGTAGTCTTTAGTCCACTAACAAAGCTCTTGCATTTTTAAAGTGTGGAAACCAGAGGCAAAGCTCTGATAGAGAATTCTAGCTCAGGTGATAGGTGAAAACATAACTGTATGCCAGTCTGAAATCTAATACAGTTCAACATAGCAGTAATGATCTATAAGGTAATGGCCTCTGCTCAAATAGTCTATGAGGGAGACGTGTCTCCGTGTATCAATTACCTATCTCCCCAATAAGAATTCAGTTAGATATAGACTTTCCATTGTTGAACATAGAGTTTCTATAAATTTTTGTTTCTATACTGGCACAGAATAGTGAAAGGACTGAAGGGAAGCTTAAAGCAGCGCCTTTGTTGTTTTGTGGATGCAAGGAGCACAATAGAACCTGGTAAACCTCGTTTTAGTAACAACGTTTAGTCAATAATGGATACACACAAACAAGATGAGAAAACGGAATCTTATGTGCAGTTCGAATTAGTTTTTTCAATGGAGAACACTTTATTTTCAATTCGAATGCTTTAGGATGACCTATACAGCTACGCTTTCCCGGTTTATTCGTTGTTGCGGTGCATCCCCTAAGTGTGACTGAAGCTTCATCGTTGGCTAGACAAAATGCCTCACGCATCGTTCACCTATACCTAGCTATGGGTGGACGATGCTCTGAACCCATAGTTCTGTTTGTTGTGGCATACTTTTTGTTTACTTTAGTTCTTTTAGTGCTTTAAGCGTTTGAGAAAGTGCAGATACTTTGATTAGGCCTGCTGCTGTGATTCCCAAGTGTACTGCAGAAAGGCTTGGCTGTTCATTTAGAGGTAAATTTTTATATCACAGGCGCTGTTTTTTTAAAGAAAATGCAATTTCAAGGAAACTATCAGCAAAATTTTGATTTGATGTCTACGACTCTTGATACCAGTTTACCTTCGCTGGCCCATGAAGTAGTAGGACTAGAAGGCGCACTAGGTCACGTAAAGACAAGGTTGCAAAAAGCGAAAAACTGCAGCAAAGACAGCAACGTATAATTCAGTTTCTCTAGGGAAAATCTGCCTAAATCATGTTGTATCGTATTCTTTCAGACTCGTCACTAGAGTCAGGTCTGAGGAGCGTTTTATTTCTTTTCACAAACATGAAGTTATATATTTAGTGTCAAATGTCATGGAGCTATGTTGTCAGTTTTGCTTCGTTGTTTGATAACTTAGTCCAATCAGTCACTTGGAAAGTTCAAGACAAAACCATATTTAATTTCAAGTTATAGTCATGCTTTACGAAGTATATAATGCAAGATATGTAGTTGCTAATTTTCTCTTTTCACCTGATTGACAACGAAGTCAAAAATTTGCAATGACCAAAGATTAAGGTATGATACACTGGCACATAGGTAGATAGGCCAAAGAGATTGTTTTACCTTTCCTATTAAGAATCCAAAATCGGTATGAAAATCTGTCTTGCTTCTATATGTCGAATTCCTCTTGTTATTCATTAGTCCATCAGTAGAGGAGAATATTTTGTAACTCATACTGCTTATACCCAGCTTCTTGGCCACACAACACTGCACTACACAAAGAGCATTCAAGGACAGATGTAGTCTCAATGCTTGTCAGCCTTGGCATAAAATTGAAGGTTGTTGAGAAGGGAATTATAGCTAAAGGAAAGACAATCAAAGAACTGATAACGAAATTGAAGCATGCCAAAGTAATTTCTCAAGGTAACCCCACCAGTGACTTAGCAGTAGTTTTGACCAGATGAGAGTCAAACTCTTCAAAATGCTCAGTAATTTTGGCTACATACAGGCTTACAGAAACCTTGAAAACTGAACCCTAAATAAATGACAGATCATCTGAATAAATCTACTGGGGTAAGACTAAATCAGGGGTGGGCAAAATTTTCAGTGAAAGAACACCATTTACAAGTTAGTTTAAAGTTATTACAATTTCTACCTATGAATTCCCCTGGCCTTAGCCAGATTTTCCTGGCAAATGCAGGCCCTTGGACAGCTGAACGATTACTGTAGATGTAACAGTCCAATTCATAGTTTGAAACCTTTGCATGTCGCAAGCCTTTACCGATTGATTAAATTTCATGTGGGAAAATATTCTTTCCATAGCTATCTTGACGAAAAATGGGGATCTGGTGGCCAGTCCCCAGAAAAATTTTTTAGGTAATGCCGCCTAGAACGTGGAAAGCGCCCATTTGTAATATATCATGTACTTATTTCATCATTGAGCTTAATGTTGAGAGGATGAAGCTGATATTTCAACCGGATTTCATCGAGTTTTGAAGATTTAGAATGAAAAGGAAAAGACTAACATTACAAGCAAGACAGTCTACTCCAAATGTGGGCTACGTGGATTGCACTCAGGATGCAGAAGTAACATTTTCCCCCAACAGGGTCATCATCTACGCGCTATCTTTGCAGTGGGAAAGCAAATCCCAAAATAGAAGTTTCTGCAATAACTCGTATCCATTCTGAAAAGTTATTGGCGGGCCGCAAAAAATTACATGGTGGGCCGCAGCTTGCCAATCTCTGGATTAAATTGTGTACCCAATGGTTTTTTAATTTTTTAAGAAAGTTTCTGTCTCTTCCCAAGTCTGCAACCTGTTTTGTATTTTTGGCACACAGTAAACATGGGCTATGCTGCTAAACACTCCAAAATCACACAGCAGACTTTCAAAATGACAAGCAAGGTGACTACATCAGCAGTCTTAAGAATAATCATTACATAACAGATAGCCTGGATTCCTAAAGATGATATACAGTTGTAGGAACTGTTGACTATATATGCTTACAAGAAAAATTGATAGAAATTTAAAAATTAAATTTGCAGTTCTACTAGCTAGCTTTAAAAAGCCATGGCATTTATGCAGGAATAATTTTTCGGTGACAAAGAAAATGGAAATAGGTTCTGTTAGCAGATAACATACGTAACTGGTGTGAATGATTATGTACATGCAGCTGAGTCCAACTGTGCCTCCAAATGTAGTATAATGACTTTGAAGCTTGGTTGTAAAGTTAATAAACCTCAGTGCTTTCACATCCAAGCAAGAATTGCAGCAAAATCTACTTCAAATGTCATGTCTTTTATATTGCTAAGCTGTGCAAACTGCTGTCAGTTATATGAAACTACTCTTCATAATAAACCTTCACTTTAACGTTGTAGAATAATAAATTTTCAATGGTAAATACATTTCATTGGAATGTGTTCTTGCATTATAGCATAAATAACTAAGACATATTACATCTAAAAGAGTCAAAATTGAGTCAAAATTTGCTTTTGATTATTGATTTGAATTTGATTACAAGAATCGAAACTTGATTTGAGAAGGATAAAACCTAAGATGATGATTAGTATGGCTACAAACACACTTTGCACTTCAGTTTCTGCTGTTTTATAATTCTTGAAAGACTTCAGAAACACCAAGCTATAAAGTATTTTTATTCTTTGCTAAGTTTTGGGGAAAATAACAAACAGCCAACAACTCTTTGGAATTTGATTGACGTTGGGCCAGTATCAAAGATAATTCTGTTTTTCAGGCCTCATGGTTGCACCGCTGGCATGCCATTAATAAATAGACCATGCTAGAGTGCCGGGGGTTTCTCAATTTCAACTCTTCTGCATTTAAGTGCATACTGTTTTACTGCTTCTCATAAGACATTGCGCTAACTTAGTCTGCTTTTATCTTCATAATGAGATGTAGAATACGGTCATGGGGGCCAATACCATGGGTCTATCCACAACGCTAAAAGCGAGAACGACGATCATTCTATGTCAAGGTCTTGAATTTCGAACAAGAAAGCATCACAAGAAATTAATTCCATTATGTTTTGCCTTTTCTGAAGTTCTTCGTGGTGGTTGAAGAGTTTGCGAATCCTTCGCCTTCAGTACTGATGAACATAGCCATGAATGGAACTGTGCGACCAGTCATCTGAGAGAGAGGGAACAATAGAGTGCGCCTTGTAGTCCTACTATTTCTATGGCTGGCCCATTTCCACTACCGCCTTTCTAATTTAATAGCAATTGTTTTCTATATGAAAACAGCTAGGCAAACGGACTTTACCTCTGCAGAAAGCCAATGGACATCAAATTACAATTATATTTTGTTTGTACAGTACCTTGTGAAAAATCTCAGTAGCGTAATGTGGGTAGTGAAATGTTACTGGTAGGAATTGGGCAGAAAATGTAAAAACTGAGTCCTGTATTCGACTTTCTTGTATTGCTACTATTTGTAACTGAGCAGCTATTCGACCATTTTTATTTGGAATGTATTTCCTGCGACATAATGGCATGTTTCACGACTATATTTAAAAGATCCCTCAACAAATGCTCAACTAGGTAAATATCGATTTCTTGTCACGCATACGTCAGCAGAAAGAGTACCCTTCGAGCCAGTAGAATTTCCCTTCTACCTTTTCTTTATTCTGTGATTTTGGATTGAGTACATGGAACAACGCGACTCATGATAGGTCTATTCAAGAGGAAGCTAAGAGATGTGCCTCAAAGTTAGCATGCCGTAACATGAACCTTTAGAGTGGTGCTCCTGCTTGGCCTCAGCTCAGCAAAGCAATGATTTTTGTGTGGTCTCTTTAAACTCGATCGATACAGTCAAAAATGGCTAAAATTCGAAGTCTCTACATTTCAAAAATTTTTCCGTTGCTTGTTCTGATAGCGACATGCGAAGTTCTGAGTGTTCTTATTTCAGTACCTCAGACCTAAGGCTGTTGAGTTTGGTGCGATTCTGTCTTCCGTTTTTCAAGACGAACTTTTGTATTATCCATATCTACTTCTTGTCATACGAATAATTCTGCAGAAACCTATGTTTGGCTAATTTTGTATCAAATTTAGAGACAATGCTATTTTTACCACCAAGTATTAAATTTGTCCTTAAATACCAACTTTTTCAGTACAGACGTTTCTTATACCCGTCGCCTCAATTAGCTCAGCGAGGTGGCGTCCACACTGTTAAGTTTTCAAAACGCCCCGTTTTCATTATGGCAGTATGATCCATCCTGGAAAACGGATAAAAGGATCTGCATCCACAATACTACGTTTTTCATTGTCGTCGATCTATTTTTGCCTCTTTTGTAACACTACTATGAGGCTGAATGTTTTTGCGCAAACTTTATCAGGTAATGAAATGTAATCATAGCAAATAATAAGCAAAATTCAAAAAATATGACTTCAAGTAGCTTTTTTGCTTTGGCTGAGGATGAATTGAAGTTACTCCTACATTATAGTAATAAAGAAAGCGTATTGCAAATAGCAGAAAATGTAGATTGGGAGTCATGTCAAAAGAAGTATTCTGAAATTTTGGACCTATTTAAAACGAAATATGCCTCAAGTGAGGAGAGGAAAAGAATGGGAATACTACCCTCATGATCCTTCAGACACTACAGAAGAAGTTCTTAGTACAAACCTGAAGTCTGCCAGAATAGGGTATAGACAAGCTGTCGATTCTGGCAGAAGAAGCGGTCATGGGAGAGTGGTGCTGCTGTATTTTGAGATATGGGAATGGATATGAAAAGGTTCACCTGCAGTGGCTGTGATCCAGGGTGGGAAAGATCATAGCCATAAAAGTATGACCTGGTTGTCGTTAACCATCTTGAAATTTCATATTTGGCGGTAAAGTTACATCACTGTTTTCAAAATAATGAGTTTACGAATAGCCTTTTTAAGGCGATGCGTTTTCAGAAAGTCCCGTTTCTGTATTAGTATGGATGCAAGGCATAAACGTATCTAAGTATTTGCGATCTCGTATGAATGTGCATTAGTGTAGGTTTTACTTAAGTGTTTAGTAGTACTTGTTGAAGTATGTTGTTAAAATGTGGCTTGGAATGTGGTGCAGTCATTAACTTTGAATGTGCGACTAGACCCAAGTAGGGTAACTAAGGCTTTCTAAGGCTATGTTTCTTTCCAATCTTATCCAAACCATTTATCTTCCCTGCTGCATTTTCGGATAATCATTGAAGAGTTAGTACTTACGTTTTCTCGCACCGTGGATGCCTGGCAGCTAAGATTTTGTCTTATGATGAAATTGTGTGTTTTGCTGCCATCTGCGAAGATAAGCATTTGATTAATTACTAACTAATTTGACGAAAATCCTATATTTGAACTAATAGATAGTTTACTTGCAAATACTTGAGAGAAACTTAATTGTGTTCTCCTCTTTTTGAATTAAATATAGCATGGTATTTGGTATGAAATCCAGGTTAGTAAGTGCCCTTGTAGAAAAGTCTAGCTAACTCCGTCTGCTGTCATTTCCAAGATCATGTTTATCAACCTGGGTTTCATGTCAAATACGATAATACATTTTAATCAAGAAATGAAGAGCACAATTACCTTTCTTTCAAGGAATTGCAGGTAACGCATTTATTAGATCAAAGATGCGATTCTCATACAATGTTATTAGTAATTAAGTAAATGCTTTCCTGCGCCGATTGGCGGCAACGATGATTGAAAATTGCCGAAAAGCCACCCTTTGGTTATTAGGCAATATCTTAGCTTAAAAGTATAGTTAAAAACTTTTCAGTATTACCTTAAGGGCAGAAAGGGGGATGAGTAGTTTGGAAAAAGTAAAACAAAATATACTCTGAGAAAGCTTAAACTACACAATTGGGGTGGTGGGGTGGCAAGACCCTAGTCCGTTTCATTCTATGTTTTTCTCCCAGTACTTATTTGCCGATTATTTCCGTGTATACTAATTAATTAGTTAATGTGGATAACTACATGATATACGTATGAATATCATCTAGTGGAGAAGTACAGTCATCATATACCATACGTAGTATAATCGCCTGCCCCTCGAGAAAGCCTCAGCTGAATGCCTATACGTGGGACTTTAGCTATTTGAGACTCTATTTAATGCTTTATATAGTTACAAAAGATGAAAAATTGCAGTTGATCATATTATATTTGAAAAATTTCCATCAATAACCTATTTCTTTGATGCTACGAACTCAAGCAACAGGATATTTTCAAAAGACATTCAATTTTGAACATGAATTTTGATGAGAAACTGCCCTGAATTTTGGTCATATAAGTTCCGTACAACTTCAAATTGACACATCTCAGCATCCAAAAGCCTGATTTTACTTAAATTTGCTTAATTACTTATGCCAAACTATGGTTGTCGACATTGATCCAAATTGTCAGTATAAGGAAATATATAGGAGAAAATGACAAAATATACTATAGTAGGTAACAAGCCTATGAATTTTATCATTTTCATTTTCTCCTATTCACATTTTATCTCCTCGAAGAGAACTTTTACCCACCTTATAGGGATATTTTAGATCTTTTATCAGGGCTCGCGCAGGTCCTTAAACTTCTTGAAAAGTGCTGGAATCTGAAATGACATTTCAAGGGCACTTGAATCTTCTTGAAAATGAGAATGATAGCTTTAAAACTGATCAAAATCCTTGAAATTTGTGAAAGTGTACTGTTTTCTTCGTTCACGCCAATAAACAATACAAAGTAATTTAACGAAATATCCAAAAGAAAGTTTGAATAAAGACGTACAAGAACACTAGTGATATGCCAAGAAATTTCTCGTTTTCGGTTTTTGGGCTCCCTTTGTATTCACGCATGTGCCATGAATGTTAATTCAGCGCTCTTTGAAAATTGATATTTTAGGCCTTGAATCGTCCTTGAAAACTCCTTGATTCTGCTTGTCAAAATCATGCAGGGACCCTGTTTTATTTTCATTTCCATATAACCTAAAAGTAAGAAATGTTATTTCATGCAAAAATCAAATTCATTTTACCAATGTTATGTGGTAAATAGAATACACAGTTGTAGTAATGAAGTAAGACTTTATTTCTCTTCAATCATCAAAACCTCCTTTCTGTGAACAAGACATTTTTATGTTGCCTCGTCAGGTCGGAGAAATCAATCTGGGACATTGCATATGAAGAAAGGTTAAGGCATGAAACGTCATATATGGATCCTGGTAAGCATAAATTGATTATTAGCACTAGAATGCTGCTCTATCGATTTCTGAGTAAATTCTTGCATATTTCCAATATGACAACCCAATACCCTCCGAGAGGTTCATAATTATAAACATATGTTTGCTATTTTGAGTTCTCAACAATCATTAAATAGATACTTGAAGGCATTAAAGAACACATGAAACGAAAATAGAATATGTCCAAGGTGGTCAATTCGAACACGCTGATAACGAATTTCATATTTAAATTTTCGGCAATTGATTAGAAATGCTTAATTTTCATTTGTTCCTGGCACTATTTGGTGGCTCTTTCGATTGGAGACTGGACCGAGTTTTATTCTTCTATGTGACGTCAGATTGCTTGTTTCACGATCTTGTTGTCGAGTTCATATAGGCTACAACGTCAACGATTGATTCTGAGAGTGATCACGAGTCTTATGGCAGTAATGATAGTGACAAGGAAATAGAAGTAATTGCTGCTGCTAGTATCTTTGAGCCGTACTTGCATAAACCACTGGTTCCCAAAGATGATGGCATTAGAGGAAAAAACCAGGACGTAGCTGATTAGAACAAAGATGTGGATAGGCTTACACGGTAGGAATTAGAAAATAGATACGAGAGGGTTAAGCCGTTGGAAACTTCGTGTGTTTTTCCCATCATCGTCCAGAGTCGTTATTTGGATATCGAGAGTTTCGATATTGCCATGAAATAGCCGAAGCTTATGGAAAAGTTGTTTTTGACGGATTGACTGACACTCATGCTTGCATAACCCAGCATGAAGACCGTGTAGCTCTTGTGACTATGACTATTGTTAAAATGGTGGTTACTTTACTAAAAGACAAATGTAGGGTTCATGATGGGAACCCCTGATGCCAAACAGTAGGAGACAATTAGAGAGGCACCACGAAGTGACACTTAATTAAAACATTGACTGCTTTTGGCTAATTGACAACTGTCAATCTTTTCTGTTTTATGTATCTGTAGTTTCTGTTTTAGTAGTTAGTTGTTGTTAGTTGTTGTTGGTAGTCATCGTTTACAGTAACAAAGAGTTCACTTGTGTTCTGATCTAAAAGTGTTCTGAAGTAAAGCATGAGTAAGAGAACCGAATCCGCAACACATGGGACAGCCTTGGCCCATGTAGAAACACAAGTTACACAAACAAGGAATGAATTATAAGAAGAAGCATGGTCAATCAGAGAATGAGTAAGTCTCTTCACCAGCACTTTTTTCTGGTTGTCAAATTTACCTTCACTACACCTCAGCAACCGAAATATTCTACCAAGATAGCTTCAGTGTTTGTCTTTACATTGGGCGTCACTTTATCTAAATTTTGAAACTGTAAAATATCTACAATTTGTTTGTTTACAGGTTTCTACGTGCAGTGGCATATCGATGGATTGCTTGATGGTTTTTTGGCTACTTTGGTTGGGACAATACTAAGGGGCTACCGACATGTGTATATACATTCTTATGGAGAAAGTATCCTACATATAATGCAAGGGGTTTTGCAACAACTGATGAGCGTGCATGAGCCCAAAATTAACTGATCTCTTGGAACAATGAAAGCATCATTCCTTTCATCATGTGCATGCAACAGGGCATCTTCTTATCGAAAATTGGAAAATGACACCTTCGCCCTTTTTTAAAAAATAGCATGTCATGACAGAATGACTGTCAAGATGTTGATACTGGAAAGAATTCTATTAACTGCAATGCCCCTTTTTGTATCCTCATCTTGGCTTTTGGCAAGATTTGCATACTGGTTGGGCTCGGCTTTTTTTGGTTTCATGGTATCATCTGTGCTCCCTTGCCAAGTGTTGGGAATTGCATCTTGCAATGTCTCCTGTTCTTGTAGTACAGAAGAAATAAATATGCAGAGATAGTTCATTATGAGAGCAAATGGCGGAGAGCAGACTTGTACAGCCTGAGAACTTTATACACCCTTATGTAAAACTGGAATCATTTATAGTTAAGCACCACAACTTCTTTAGTCTTTGAAAATGTACCAAAATGATCCATTCAAAGCTACTATGAATTCGTATTGCCTCGGACATGTGAAAAATTTATTTTCTAGGCTTACATGTTGACCTAGACACAAGTAATTGCATATTATTATAAAAAGAATTGGTTGAAGCATTATAGTTGCATGCTACTTAGCTTTCAGCTTAGAATCCAGTTAATTTTCCCAGAAGGAATATGCACAAGAGACTTCATGAATTTGCAACTTACATGTTGGAAACAATATATCTCTTTGTTTTCTCTTCTTCTCTGCATATAGCTGCAATGCCTCACTCTTGCTTTTTCTCACTGAATTGTCTCTCCTTTGGTTCAGGCTGATAGGACATGATTTCTTCAAATAATATTTGAAACTGGCTGCTGGTTACTTTCAAAAGCACGTCCTTTAGTTCATTATCATAGCCTAGAAAAATATGTAATTTAGAATTTGTGTCTCTCAGGCGAATTCCAAATTGAAATATGAGTGGTATTTACGAATTGGATACTGTCAGCAAGTTTTGATTAGTTCTATTCTTACCATATATTTGTGGGATAGCCCTTTCTTTGACAGCTTCTTCATCCATTTTCTATTTTGGCTAAGCAATCTTGGTGTATGTCTTACCATCCATTGATAGTTCCTATGCAGATTCTCATTGAAATGCAGGCTGGCCAAAATATGCCTATAGATATAGTACCTGAACTGTGAAGAATAGGTAATTTTTTTTCAAGCTTTCATTTAAACAATATGTTTTTTAAACTTCTCATTAATCAAAGACTTATGCAATACAGTTGTACAACAATAAAATTATCGATAATATCATGGGAATGGTAATCAAAATTTCAACAATTCTGGATTTGTCTATGCCTTATTCCTACTGCAAAAAGGAATTAATGTACTTGTTGTGCAAATTGCAATGTTTATTTCTCTCCTTGCAATGAATAAGCAAGGTCTTTCATCAGAACCAAGGAATTTGAGCATATCCAGAAAAGATGAAGATGAACTGCTCCTACTAATTGTAATACACATATAGAGTACTGAAGGCTATAGATATAGAGCTCTATACTTCAGAATAAAACTTTAAAAATCAATATAAAAATGTTGCTTGACTGCAAGTAAAATCACATAACTCTGAGTTTCACGCTGGGTGCGATCATCAGATGTTCTGGAATTTATTGTCGAAGCAGTGCTATATATCCTTGGCAGGGTCCGGTGGGAATACTTTGATGTTCTTGAGAAGGAATTTGTTGACGTGTCGGCAGTTTGAAACAAGTTGAGTTCTTTTGTTTAAAAGATTGCGCTTTGATATGATGATGTGAAATTTTTCCGTGGCGCAAATGTGGCAGAATTTTGAACCGTTATTGTATGGGCGTGCATGGTCGATCACCTCCCATGATATAATGGGTGTGATGCTCTTTTTCTTTAATTCCCAAACGTGTTTTGATAGCTCGGTGGAATTTGCTTTGCCTTAGTGTTTGAAGCTATTTTTGTGTTGGTTTCATCTTTCTTTAAACGTGTTTTCTGTTAATCCTATATAGTGTGTTCCTTCGTCTGATGCTGTTGTCTTAACATTGCACGAGTAGATCAATTGGCTGTCGAGACAGTTACCATTTATGGGGCAGTTGTCTTTCACTCTACAGTTGCATTTAGGATCTTGATTTTTGTTGGTGTTAGATAAGACTTTTCTGTTGTGTGAGGTGATGATAGTTAGGTCCTGTCCTTTTACTATCTTGCATCTACGTGACTGCCATAATGTTGTGTGCTTGCAATAGCGATTATTGAAGCTAGGAAGCTAGGAGAAATGTGTTGAGAGAGGAAGAAACACTGATTTCTTCTGATTAAAAGAGTCGGACAAAACACTTCAACATAATGATCAAATTGAGCTTAGCTTGGAGACGAATGTACAGCTAAATGATAGTCTATATAGTGCTGTATAGATGCTATTATTGTATGGGTAGCTGCTTCAGGAAGAAACATGAAAATAAAAGGTAGGAGGCATTAGTGTTCCTTCAAGAAGTTAGAGGCATCAGCATAACTAATAAGAATGCGATTATAGATCAATAGATAGTATTTATTTGGAGCAAAAGCTCGGCTTGCATTAGGTAGGCTTACTTTTATGGATCTAACTTTTTTTTGCATCATTAAGTATCAACACCACGAGATCCGACTCTAGTTCTATGAACACGTAGAGCCGAATGTATGACCTTAATGATTCAAGTATAATTTCGATCAAAGTAGATAAACTCAAGCATTCACAGCTATTTTAATATGGGTGGTAAAAACGCTCCAAAACATGTTACATTTGTCTAAATTTAGCTTCGAAAACCGTTTGTTGATGAATTCGCCGCCTTCTCTTGGCTGAGACTGTAAGGAGAAATTGATTATGAGCAAATTTATTAACAAATCAAGATTTGAGCGCTATGCTGCTAGTGACCGTTTTTTTTAAATATTTAATTTAATATTGGTAATTTTCAGGTGATTATTGTAAAATCCGGGAACAACGACGGAAGAATTTTTTAAGCCTGCTGCTGTGAGCCTTCCTATATTGATTACTGTGCAATCATGGCCAGCCTTCCATGTAACTATTGCGCACTGGTGAAACGGGAAATTTTAGTAATGAATCGGAAATAATTGGTTGAACGATTCAGTTGACTCACTTAGGCCTTCAATTACTTTGCGTGAGCGGAAACCATAAACCAGCCTCGTTTTACATATATCCTTCAGTTCATATTGCTAATTATGCGTGATACACCATTGATGTAATCTCGAATTGTTATATTTATGCTTTTGTGTATGGTTTAGTGGCTTATGCTTCTTATGATTGGTCCAACGAAAACTTGTGCGAGTATGAGTAGGAAGTATGATGGCCGAATTTGCAAAGATTGAGCCACTTCACGGTGTAAATTATCAAACCTGGAAATGTAGTATTAAGTTGGTATTAATTGAGCGCGGATTATAGATTTTTTCTCAGGTACAGAGGACACTCCCAGTCTCTATAGCGTTCTCTCAAGCTTCATTTGCACAAGACTTATTCCTTAATTGCCTTTGGGAGTTAAAATCTATAATTTCCAGTACGTTACGAATCAATTTCAAATTCTACAACTAATTGTCTGTGTGACTTGTACTTTTGAAGCGTCAAGCGAACCAAAAATTTAATAAGTTTACACCATCTTCAAATGGTCATAGCTTTAATTATAGAGGGAATTTCAAAAATGTGCCTAATGGAAATCTAGAGAAAGAACTATATTTTGCAAAAGACTTGAGTTTGTATTGCTTACTGAAATTTTCACATACTGCAGTTGAGAGATTTTAGAACACAATTTCGACTGCTTCAACTTCACACATATGTCATGTTTTGCTGCGAAGCATGACAAATAATTGAAGTTAAAAACAATGAATTGCGATCGCTCATTTAAGAAACGGTCTCGCAAGAGCTGTGTTGCAAGTAGGGTATTTGAAGCATTAGCTGTGCTAAGGGTATCAAAAAGGTAAATTTGCCTTCATTTCCCAACCCAAGTGCTAAATCTCTCTCAAATTCTCTGTAGTAACATGATTTTTGGCCATTTATATCATTTTTAACGACAATGGGAATATTGTAGCAACTGCTGTCATCAAGTACCCAAGGTCCTTGAATACAGGTCTTATGAATAGGGCAAGCTTGCAATAGAGATCTTCAGCTTTGTGGAAGCCCCCTCAAACAACATTCGAATTCACAGTAACTGTGCGTTATGCATTACTCTGGTAAAGGAACAGAACAAAGCTAGGGAAATATAGACATAAATTGTTATTAAAGGTGGCAACGTAAGTACCGTAATGGCACCTGTTCTAGAACTTTCGCTTCTACGTGTTGTTAATTATGTTTGATACAACGTTGATATTAGGCCAATTGTTGTACTCATAGAAGTAATAGGACTAGAATGCGAGGTCTATTGTTCTCACAATCACGGGATAGTTAATATGTGCGGAGGTAATATGGCGGCCCAGTGATGGCAAGAAAGCGGATCATGTAAATGTGTCTTTTTGCCAAATCCATGGTATTGCGACAGTGCAATCATGTTTAACTGCGATGAGAACAAGCTATCACCAAAAGGTAATGTTTCGTTTTTGTATCTACGTCAATACATGGAAAATGACGGAAATCTACCAGCTTTTACCTGTTCTATTCAAATTTGTATCATAACAATATCGTTGAAAAACCATAAGAAAACCAATATTTCACTTTTAATATGCGATCTACATTTGATTCAGCCTTTGCTGTAAACAACTGAATGGAAATATTGCGAGCTGGCTCGATGTACTCACCCTAATTACTTGAATATAAAAACTTTGTAGAAGCACAGAATTTGTCTTGACCTCGAAGCTTCTTAAGGAGCTACATACCTCGGTCTTGCTATTAATCCTTTTTGTTTCAAAATTTCCAAGTGTAACTGACATGCGGTAATAACTTTATAGTTTATATAAATCGGATCTTTCACTGTCGACTGCAATTTGAACGATACTCAACTTTGTTATTCATTGTAAACATGATGGTTTTTGTAAGTCTATTTCTTCTAGACGTTTTATTGTTTTTAATCATTCTTTCAGTATATACTCTACTAAACTGATGGAAAAAGAGTGTCAGATAGTGTGGCACTATCTTCTTGATAATAAAAGTAACATTGTCATCTTTCAGATTATTATCAAGGATATTAGTCTCCTTGGAGTGATTTTGAATAGATAGAAATGTAGTGTTTCTGGTTTCTTTGAGTACAGACATTGTAATAGCAAGTTTGTCTTGCTTATTAAAAGATGACCATTTGCAGAGTGATCTTCTAGCCAATTGTCAACACAAGTCACTACCTTGTAGACTGAATAAGATGGCAACAACAGATTTCCATATTTGTTGCAAGTTAGAAGAGACTTTGCACCTGTATGGACATAAGAAATTGATATATCTGAATTGTTGTACAGTGCTGCAGTACATTCTGGACAGTCAATTGATTCCAAAATTTTCTTTACAACAAATCCATATATATATATAGTGTAGCACATCAGCACGCCATAAGTTTGATGACATCAACGAATCACATACTGCTGGGTCCACTTTTCCAGTACCAGTAGCACTACATTCCTGCTCTGAAACAGGTACACAATTTGCAGTGCTGGGTGATTCAATCTTATTTTTAATAATAGTGATCTCAATGCTTATTTGAATTGCAGTGCTGTATGGTTATTGTTCCATCCAAAGCGGCTACGAATCTTGGAGTAGTACATTTCAATGGGATCTTGTGAAAACCGATAAGTCAAAATATATTCGAAGGGTGATTCTCCTCTTTCAAGAAGAGTTCTGCTTATTGTCAGAATATAATAAGCTGAAATGCAAAAGCCAATGACAAAAGTTTTCCGGGGATCTTCAATCAAGGGCATGCCATTTGTGTCTTTCAGACATTTTGGAAATTCATTGGCTTCATGAAGCCTGCCTTCAATTTCATAAAAGTTGCTGGTATTTATTGGCTGTTTGGTATTTTTGCCAAATTTGCTCTTTGAGTTCAATGCATCAAATACATCATTCATTAAGAGAATAAAGTCACTTGTTGGCTTGCTGTCTTCAAATCCTGTCAGTTTTATATTCCTCAGAAATGTTATTGCTGCAGAAAAAGAATGGCTAAATAATTGTGTGGCAAATTTAACCTTCATTTTGTGGTTTTGCCACTTAACATGTTGAGATTCAAGTTTATTTCCAAGATGTAGGATGTCTTTTTGCTGAGTTTGATATAGAAGAAGAATGTGTTGCCAAGAAATTTTCTCATTGAAAGTTGTACAAAATATTTTTAAGTCACTAAAAGTATTCCTTGCCAGTTTGATCATGTGACAAATGTCAAAAATAACATGAACCCTTCTGTCATGATGACATGGATGAGGAAAAGAGCCATCAAGATTTTTTATATTGGACCCAAGTTTTTCAGCGATGCCCACATTTTAGGATGCACCATCAAATATGACTGCATGTACATGTGCACCAACCTCATGGAGCATCTTAATGGACTCTTTTATCAGTTGACAAAGCACATCACTATTTTGCTTGTGACTTAAAAAGTATCGCACTGGAATACTTAAAGGCTTTTTTAAACTACCTATCATAATCACAAAGACATTTGTGGCAATATTATCAGGATCCTCAGCTTTTATGTTTCTATAATCAATTGTCCCTACAAAGTTTTGATGTTTTGGACCCCACTTTGTCTCCTTTTTGATGCTCAGTTCACCAATAATTAGTGTGAAACCCATCTGACCATCTTTTACTAGGTCTGCAATGTATGATAGTGGTTTCTTTAGAAATCCTGGCTCACATTCAATTCCAGCTGACCATGCACAAATGGTTGAAGGATGGGGAAGTGACAGATATTTTCTCAAAACATGTAAGCTTTTGGACTATAGAAATGAAGGGATATAGCAAACTCCTTTATTGCTGTAGTATACCGAGATCCAGAGCACTCTTTGTTATTTCTATATTCATTTTTAATTAATTGTGAGGTCAAATGACCAAAGTTGTTAAGTAATGCCATACAACTTTCTTTTGAAAAAAGCTTTGCATTTTCAATTCTAATCAATAAGCCTTTTATTGTTTTCTCCCTTCTCAAGTTCTTACGGCGCAAGCTATAGATTATAAAAGTTTTCTTTTTTAACCTTTTGGTAAATTCAGCTTTAAG
Source organism: Cassiopea xamachana (assembly GCA_900291935.2). Classification (NCBI taxonomy): domain Eukaryota; kingdom Metazoa; phylum Cnidaria; class Scyphozoa; order Rhizostomeae; family Cassiopeidae; genus Cassiopea; species Cassiopea xamachana. The sequence continues at coordinate 5,162,347 of OLMO02000302.1, read as the reverse complement.
TTTTGTGGGAGATGCATAAGAGGCATATGTATAATCAAACTTAGGTTTCTTTGGTGAAGAATGTTCTGAAAGTGAGTGTGGGTGTGGAACCTGAGATACCCTCTTGTTTGGATTCTGCTCCTTCAATGGTTGTTTTTTCAAATGTGCTGGAAAGTAAAAAATTGATGGAACTGCATTTTGTTTCAATTTTCGTTTCTTCAAAGTTCAAGGGAAAACTTGTTTCTCTTCACTGCAAAAAGCCACTTTTCCAGAAGAGCTGCATTGTCAATGGGAAACCTGTGGTTAAAAGTAATCATTTATGTTTATGTCCATGAGTTATAGATTGACTTTTAGTCGGAAAAAGTTTTACTTATAAATTAGTTTGCAACCACTCAAATCCTAAAATAAGGGTTTACTTGTCAAAGCTTGTGCAGTTGTAAATCAAAGCTATAGATTTGTACTTATGAAATTGTGCAGTTCCTCAAAATGGGTATATCTACTTTTGTATTATTGGGAGATGTATTATATGTGAAAGTTAAGGATGTGGTATCAAAAGTTTTTACTGGGATACATCTTCCAAACCTCTTGCTTTATCTGCATTGCAGTCTTTCCCACAAAGCTATAGCTTTCCTCATCTACCGAAATTCATAAAGATTTATATTGGATAGCTTTAAGATATAATCTAGGTTTACTATTTTATATAAGTCCAATGAATGAGCACTCTCATCTTCTAGAATAAAGTGTGCATTTCTCATTCTGGTCTCTGCAATTACATACTGCTTTGGATTGTAGCCATTTTGAGTCTATACATATGTAACTTCTATAGAAATCACTTGTTTGTTGGGTGCTACAGCCACTTAGCTTGCAAACATTTACCTGTGAAATGAAATTTTCCCACCAGCAATGCGGCGATTTGTGCAACTGAATGCAGCACATGAAACAACCATGATTCTAGGAGCGAATTGAACAGGGGGGATTGAAAAGTGAACACTGGTGCTGAACGTATACTGCATGCACAATAAGGACAAATTCTAAAGTAGGCCAAAGAAAGGCATCAGTAGCAAAAAATTGCAGTGAAGCATAGAGCTAATTATGGCATTTGTTTATATACTGTTGTGTTTGAAGAGAAATTGTTTGGATTGAAGCGGCACGGTTCATAGGCCTACCTTTTATCTTCGTAGTTCAGCACTTAGTTCCAGTGTGTAAAATTCCAAATAGAAAGCAATTAAATTTCTTTAAACGGCAATATTTCATACACTATGCAGAGTTTCCTCTTTGCATCTATACATGGAAATATACTTCGCCAACGCTACAAATGCGAGAATTTCATACCGAAGCTATAGTACTTGTAGACTGCAGTGTGATTCCCTCGCTTTGGCTCTTGCCTTCACTGGGCTACCATTTTACATCCCCATAGTTTAACTATATGTCGTGATCCATCCAGCATTCTAGTCCTACTATTGCTATGGTTGTGCTCAATTTGTGCGCGTGCGTTTTGATGTGTTATGCTTCTTATGATTGATCCGAAAGAACCACAAATAACGCTAGTAGCCTGCATTCTTAATTTCAGTATCTAGAGCATTCCATGAAAAACTACCCATAAAAAATAGGGAATTTATTAATGCTTTAGTGCAGAGATTGTAATGTGTATTCTTTTCTATACAAAACTTGCAATTGTAGACAGAATTTACATGGTTAGTGGTCTATGGTGCCCCATCTTTATCAAGTTTTTCTTCTTCAACATTTACACTTTCAAAATTAATTTGCATTTGAAAACATACTTTTAATTGCTTCTTTTATTTTCAGACGTGAATTCAACATTAAGTTGGAAGTCAAATTAAATTTCAATCTAAAATTTCATTTCGAAATGCCTTTTCAATCTCAAGTTAACTTTTATTTTCATTTTGACATGCAATTTCAATTTTTTCGAGCAGACTAGCGTTATCAACCTCGTACTCTTGTTGACACAGACGGCCTAAGATGATTGATCATCATCAGTGGGATATCTGTCATTGCACTATGTGGTTTGTGAAAACAAAAGGGCAGTGCATATGAAATTCAAGCGTGACTTGCAGAAATATAATGATTAAAACATAACGAGGCCTGAAACTCCCGGAGTTAAAGGGCTGTATCACCCCATCAATTGTCAATGCCTTGCTGCTCGTGTAAGGGTTTGGAAATTCTAAAGGCCAGCATACTCGATGCCTCTCTCTCATCGCTTAATTTTTTCCCCTTGGGTCATACTAAGTGGTGCTTAGTCCTAGTTTAACTCCTGACTGTACGACTTGTGAGAGCTAAAGGTCAGTGAGTATCGAGCACAAGTGTTTCTTGCAGAAACAGGTCATAAAAAATCAGCCAAATTTATTTTAGCTATATTTTTAGCATAAACACGTTTTTGTAGGTATGGTAAAGAACATTTTGTAAATTTGTGAAATAGCCCCGAGTTCATTTCATTTAGCCAAAGCCGGATAAATCCAAAGTAAACTATGCTTTCACCTTGGCGTACTGGCGTGATGTCAGATATTTACACTTTATGGCTAGTGCCCTCCACAAGTTGTTTGACCCATTCCATATTTGCAAGGGCTGCGTGGGTGACGTCCTTACTCAAGTTCTTTTACTGTGCTATCTTGGCATGAATCATATGGTCAGGTGAATCTCCGACGTGAGTGTTACATAGACTGAACTGGGAAGTCAGCCATCATGTTAGGAGCTAAGTGCCTAGGAACTCTGATACCTTGCTGAGTTCAGGACCTGGGGCTTACAGTTCCTTTTCAATGGCTGCAGGCACTTGTTGCAGCGAAGTCGATGATCAGTGCAATAGGTATCAAAATATCGAAGACTTCTGACGAAGGAAGGCAGGCTTACGCATTAGCTTCCAGTCTTGTTTAAAAAATGTAAAAATATATGTCCTATGAAGAGGTTGACCGACACATTTCTGCAAGTCACACTTGAATTCCATATGCACATAGTGTTGTCAAAAACCACATAGTGCAATGAAAGATATTCCACTGATGATGTTCATTCACCTTAGGCTGTCTGTGTCAACACGAATACGAGGTTGATAACGCTGGTTCATTTCAAATTGAAAACAAAAGTTAACGTGAGATTGAAAATGCATTTCAAAATGAAATTTTAAATTGATTTTGAATTCCAACTTAATGTTGAAATCACGTTTGAAATTCAAAAATGCAATTTAAAGTTTGTTTTCACATGCAAATTAATGCTGAAAGTGCAAAGTTGAAGAGGAAAAACTTTGATAACGATGGCCACCATAGTTGTCTTATAAATTTCAGTCATTTAACTTTGTAGGCTCTTTTGTTGGACTGTGATGCATATTCGTAATCTATGTAATCTTCTGATGATTCACAGAAGTCGCACTAGTCTTGCATGAGTTTGATTGTATATTGATATGTAAAACTCTTTACAAAGCTCTTTTAGAAAAGGACAGTTCACAAGAGAACCCAACTAACAGCTGCATTCTGCTTTGTGGTAGTAGAAACTGTGTAAGTTGAATTTTTATTAGACTGCATTTAACTTTGTTAAGAATTGATTGCTTATTCATGTAAGTCAATTCGTTAGTTTTGGATTCTATATATTTTTTGCTATATACATATATATATATATATATATATATATATAT
>OLMO02000302.1:5133048-5154905 GCA_900291935.2 Cassiopea xamachana | reverse complement strand
TGTTCTCCAGATAACTTGGGCGGAAATATTCATACTACGCATGCTCAGGACGCCGGTCGCAGAGAAGCGCGACCAAGTGGAAATCAATTGTTCGACTACGTTCGAATGATCGTGTGGATCGCGCGACCAGATTCGCAGAAGTGGAAACCCGCCTTAACTCCAGTGTTGTAAACCACACGGGGCTTCGCAGCATAGTAGCAAGATGTAATAGCTTTACTGATTTGATTTTCAAACTTTGATGAAACATTACCAATTCAATGCAATTTTAGGTATACCGGGCACTTCTCTGGACCAATTGGTCACACTTGTTTCCAATTAGACGTATCCTAACACATCAACTGCATCTGGATATATATTTCGGTTAACCTTTAGGTCACTATCCGACGTTTTCATACTCTGATGAGTGTCGGACGAAAAAGATTTTAAGTATGTCAAAAGATCGTTGCCGCTTTTTCGTGCTGTAATAAAGAATGTATTGATTAAAATGATTCGAGCATGCTGAAGATGATTTTTTTCGGAAAAGTTCCACTTATGTGAAGAGTTATTGCTCATTGGACCTAGAAAATGATTCCACTTATCCAAGTAAAATAGGACGTTTGTTAATGTCAATCCAAGGAACCTGAGAAATTGGTTCCACTAAACGAAAGTTCCTCTTATCTAGGGTTCCACTTATCGAGAGCAGACTGTATATCGCAAAGAAATTCGAGCAACTTTTGACAGATTTTACACCGGGTTTTTTAATTGAGGGGAAGTGAAGTTGAAGATCCTGGCCATCTGATTGGTTAAAGCCGAGAAGATTCCCCAATTGGGGAGCTCGCCAACAGGCAATTAAGATTTGTTCACTATACTGCGAACATGCACCGTAAAATCTAAGCGTTTATCAGTTCTAATTGCTGGCACATGTAGGAAGAGGATTGCACGATTTACCGAAAAGCCCCAGATAGGTTAGTAAATATTACCGGTCACATATTACGTCATCATGTAAGGATAAGGGGGCTCATTTGGACTGCTTATGTTTGATTTTAGGGGAGGTGGAAGGGGAAGGTGGCATTATAACTTATGCAGGCAATCTTTTGTAACTAATCTTTTCACATTTTTAGATCTCATCCATCCCACGTTAATTCTAGCTGTTAAGTATGACCCAATAAAGGCCTGAGTACATGAACAGGAATGGGCATCACTCAAGATATGCTTTTGTTTGTAATTACGAAAAAGCTTTGCCATATAGCAGGGTCGTCATCTCCGCAAGAAAAAAGATGCTTATGAACATGCAGACCTTTTATCAAAAACTTGAGAATCGAGCTTTAAGTCTTGAGGGCGTCAAGTTCTATATTATCTCCCTCATGCTGTAATGTGAGGAAGTGCACTGATATCAATTGTCAAGTATTATAGAGCTGCATATCTTTTTAACAATGATACAAGTTTAAGTTCCTAATGGTAGCCTTTTGCTGCCTGTTTAGTAGATTTCTTTTAAACCTACTTTTGATAAGGAGTCACAGTTTCATTTAGTTTCATTGACGTTATGAAATTTGTGCTGAATCTAGGGTAGAAGTGAAAAGAAGTCAAGGTCATGGTTTGCTTAGGGGTTTATTCACTAATGGCAATCTCGAGATTTTGAAGCTAAGCTGTGAGACCATGTGATAGAATCTGAAACTATTAGTTTTCCGGTCATTTCATGAGATGTGTAAGGTCTGAATATAGTGCATGGCAATCAATTAGCTGTGTGTAAAGTTCTAAGCGTTTCTGTAGAATGGCATCTTGTAAATGAACGTATATTTTTACCTCATTGTGTGCTTGAAAAAAACGATTGCAATCACAGAATTGCTATGTACTATGCTGTCAAAAATTATCTGAAAGCGCAGATAAAACAAAGAATTTTAATACGAGCAAGAGCTTGAGAAAGAAAGCGGAGAACTTTGATTAGAAAAGGATTTATGCTGTTTTGATGAAAAAGTATTATTGATTGTACATTGTGAAAGTATTGGAGTCAGCCCTGTCTATAAACCTGCTTAGGGATCATATAACCTATGCCACACATTCATCTCTGGTATCAGGAACTGCCCTTCTCACCGGTAGTAGGATCCCAGTAAGGGCAGCCCTGTTATCCTGTAATAAAATTCCAGTTCATTATGCTGTGTTCCCAATAGGTAAATGGGTCCCACCCTGATTCGCCTAACCATGTTAACAGCCCTACTCATGTCATTAGGCCCTTTGTAGATTTCTTAACAAATTTCAAACGTTGCTCTTGTTGCATACTGACACTAGAAAGTGCAATAGTGAAATGTGAATTTTGTCATAAATGGATATTAAGAACATACTTATTTATGAGTTCTAGTAACAATGAAAGAGGAGGGGGGTAAAGCAAATGATAAAATTACGCGAGAGAGGGGTCTTGCCAATAATTACACTTGATTCTATGGGGAGGGAGCTATCTAAAATGGCCAAAAAATGATAGCATTATGAAAATCCGACGAAAGACCTCAAGTGAAGTTGAGGATATTTATTGTTCATGTTTCACCTCTGCATTGATACTTAGATTGGCCTTAAATCCATCAGTTAACTCCATAATGTAGTGTGGTCTTTCCGATGCAAAGAAGCGTATCAGGAAGCAGCTTATTTCTTTTTACAGTGCAAAGTGAGGGAAATAGTAATTATTTTTGAAACTTCTTTGTCATGACAAAATTTTATCATACAAATGTAAACCTCTCTGAAGGTAGACAGCTTACAATTGACCTGCCCGAATAACATACAGATTACATAAGCGCCAATAAGAGTCATAAAAAACCTTTAAAGCCTCTTTTAAATTTTGGTTCGTGTCCGTATTGTGCATTCATCCTGCAGTTAGTACACCTCCACAGATCCCTTACCTATTGCTTTGTTGAAGATTTGAGAGCATTCCTTAAACTTAATTGACTCTGTGGAAAATTTGTGGAAGAAAGTTGCATATTCAAACTAAAATTTGCTTTGGAAAGAAAGATTGTGCTGAGAGTTGAACAAACAGGAAGCTCGAGCCATTGGCGCTTGAATTTGAAAGCCATATTATCCAGATTTTGACAGTCCCAAGCTTTAGAGGCATTTGCTACTGTCAAATGACACGAGTTTTTTTGAAAAGGCATACCTGTGATAAAGTGCAATATGTTCTTAGGGTGCGTGGATAATTTATCAATATTAGACAGTAGAGATGCTAAGATTTCAACTAATTGCAGATTGAGTGTTTCCTTTGACGTATTGAAATTAAAATGCCTGTGAAGTTACCGAAAAGAGCTGTCTTTCATAGTAAGAGGGAATAGCTCACTGTTTATAATGCTCTTTAATTGGAATCGCGTATATTTTGGTGGTCCTTTTCTCATTCCAAATGTGACACATTTATCAACTCTCATTATCATACCTGCCACTGACACCAGATAGTAAAAGCAAGTTGGAAGTAGCTGGTTTTTCCTCTCTTGCCCAAACATTACTACGAAATCATCACTAAATTGCAACCAATGTACTGGCCTAAATGAAAGGCTGGAATCATTTATTATTGATATTGTCTCATTTGGAGATCGTAATGCGGGAGAAAAAGAAACTGAAACGATAGGAATGAATCAAGACCTTAAAAAGGGGATTGTTAGTCAGTGAATCGATTGGACAATACCTGGAGAAAATTTGGATTAAAATTATGGTTGAAATGTTACAGAAGACAGCTTGTTAGGAACAGCAAGAACTTTAAGAAATGTGTTAAAGGTTTGCGAAGAGAACTGTACAAAAGGCCCTTGGTCGTGAGCAATGGTCCGCTCTTGTGAGTATATTCGGTATAAGATCTGCCCGAGCTAGAAGGCTAATATAGTAGAAAAAGCGATGCCTCCTATTTGTAAAGACCGGGTATGAGTGGGGCAAGAAGGAAGTGAATTTAAACCACCTGGTATTTATTGACAATTTCAAATTTATGGGAAGAGTGAAGAACAGATTGACTCTCTGGTAAGAGCGGCACATATGTTAAGCACCGATATTTGGATGAAATATGGAAAAATTTCGAAAGAAGTGGAGTAAAAAGGATATATGACCTTAGGTATGGTTGGATTCGAAAAAATGAAAGAGAGTGAAAGGAAGGAGAAAAGAGCCAATGAGTTTAAATGAGGGGCTTAGATCGATCTTGAAATCTAAACTGAATGGAGAGAATAAGGTAACAGCTATAAGCACATTGGCTGTTATAATTTTCAGATATGGATCAGGGATCATTTACTAGAAGAAAGTGAATAGACTGTGAATAGAGCATTGCAATCGATGTGTGATGTAGATAGATTTTGCATAAAAAGGAAGGAAGGAGGGAGAGCATTGATCACTGCAGAACTTGCAGTTAGAGGAGATAGAAATAGTTTGGATCATTATGTTTTAAACTTAGAAGACAAAGTTGCTGAGATGAGTTTGTGTACCTGGAAATTTAGAACTTAGGGTACTGTTAATACCACAGATTTTGAAAAGCAGAGAGCTGAGGAACACGAGGAAAATTTCTACAAAAAGATATGCATGGACAGCTAAGTAGAAAAATACCAGAAAAATCGACAAGGAAACATCGTTATTTGTTTTCCAGAGGCGATATTAAATTTCAAGTAGAGGCATTATTAAGTACGGCCCAGGAACAGGCACTTAGAACAAACTATATCATGCATCATATTTACAAAACTATAGATAGCCCCCTGTGACGAATGTGTGGAAAGTGTGGAGAAAGTGTGCAACATATAGTTAGTGGATGTGAAAAAATTAGTCCAGACAGAATACAAGAGAAGACTTGATAATGTTGGTAAGAAGATTCATTGGGATCTGTGTAAAAAACTTTACCTAAAACACTAAGTGAAATGAGACATGGTTTCACCACATTCCGGAAGGTGCTGTAGAAAATGAAAATTCAGACTCTCTGAGGCATAAATATACAATGTGACAATTTGATAGAAGCAAATAGGCCTGCAATTGCTTTGATTAATAAGAAAAAGAGAGTTTGCACCATTGTGGACATTACTGTGCCTGCTAATAGAAGAAGAGTAAAAGAAAGTGAACAAGAAAAAGTAGAAAAATATCAAGATAGAGATCAGAAGAACATGGGGAATTAGCAAAGTCCAAGCAGTGCCAGTAGTAATTGGAGCCTTTGGGAGTCTAACTAAGGGATTTGGTAAGTGGGCTTAAAAGCTTGATCTTCGCTGAAGGGTCCCCCTCCGTAAAGAATTTCAAAATAATGTGAAATGAAATTGAAATGAAATAAGAGAATCAAATTTTCTTTATTGTTCTGAGACAATTTCTATGACGGCTGGTTTCTATTGAGCAGGAAATTGCTAATAGCTTCCCAGAAGAATTGTGCAATCCAAGAGCGTAAAGGCACGGATCCGGCGAATCAGGTGGCCGGGCTCATCCTTGAACTGTTGAGACCACGCTCTTTTGAGACTTAGGACACACCCATGTCTAAAGCGTTTTTTGTCATAATATTTGACGGATAGTCATTTGAAAAAGCTATGCAAGCTATATGAACTCTGTGAAGCCTACACAATATTTGTCTGTATTCATTAAAACTTGTTTTATTTACCACTTTATTGAAAAATATAGATTTTTCTTTGCTGTATACAATTAATCACCTTTAAATTCTACCAGCTTTCCATCAGAACGGCCTTATCACTCTCCATGAATGACTTTCCGAGGGCGACCCAGTCAAACCCTGTGAAGCCCATAGGAGTTCAATGCAGTGTCGTATTGCGTAGCTGTGACAGGTTTTGACCGGGTTCATCTTTGCGAATGAATGGTTGATCGGGCTCAAATTTCCTTCTCTTACGCAATTGAAGAGCCACAGATATTCAACACACACTAGTTCCTCCCCTGGCGTGGGCTTCCATTATATGGCGATATAATGTTCTTTATATCCGTTCCTGATTAGGAGGGTGATGCAGAATTGAAGCCTTACACAGTTTAAGCAAATTGTTAGTATTAGAGAGAATAGCAAATTCATGAATGATGTGCTGTTGCCTGTTTTGATAGGTGATTCCCAATAACAGAAAGACTATAATGTTTTCCTTGGAATGTTTGTTAAATCGCACGTCTCACATTCTTTCAACGGATCAGGCTATTGTACGTGAGAGAAGAGCAACTGAGTGAGGATATTATGACCTGATTATGCACAAGGGAGTACAGTAGGATCCGCATAAAACAATCTTTTTGCAGAATGAATAGGTTCTTAAGTAGTGGGTTGGTATTCTCAATTCCAGGTTGTAAGTTTCTTGGCAAAGTTCTTATATGTAGGCTTTTCTTAAATAGTGGGGTTTACCTTTCAGGGGAGCATGATGCGATGCCAGGGTGCGCATGCCAGGTCTTCCATCTCTTCAAGCGGCCTGTTGTTATAAAAGCATTCCATTGCAACTTTGTTCACTTTATTATTCCAGTTCATTCTAACAGTAGAAAGATGACGACTGGATCCCCGCTGCTGTGCCATTGAGTACCTGCAGGGTGGATAATCTTCACATTCAGTTCCAGTCCTATATCTTCTGAAACTTGATTAGTCATCTATTACTTGTACGAGGATTAGTGACTTTAATGTTACTCAAACAACAGTGTTTTTATTGTGACACCATCACTAGGAGGGCTACCAACCAAGGCTGAAGACTCACCCCTACCCATGGTCTCAGAATGAACAGATAGCTACTCCACCTTGGTCAAGGGTGACCCATTGCTATTTAGGTAAATAGACTGTTGGTACAACAGAACTTTGCTACGGATCGAAAAAGCGACAATATTCTTAGACATACTGAAGTTTTCTTTTTCCGAAACGCTTCAGAGTCTGAAACATTGGATAGCAGCTGAAAGGCGAACCGAAATATATAGCCAGATGAGATGCACGCGATAGGATGAGTCTAATTAGGCCCAAGAGTGGATAGTTTGGATCTCTTCACCATTGTTTAATTGACGAGTTGCATTGAGAAAACAAACTCTTTTTGTCTACACAAGATTGGGCTTTAAGTTTTGTTGTAACAGATTCCAAAACATCAAAGTTTGAAAATTGAATACATAAAGCCATTAGATCTTTTGTCTATGCTGTGAAGCCCTGTGTGGTTTACAACACGAGAATTACGCTACCATCTGCTAAAAAATATTGTGTTCCTACCAAGCAAAAAAGTTGTGTCGTTTATGAATTTTTGTGCCGATGTGAAGATCGGTACGTACGACGAACCATGCAGAGACTAGCAGACAGAACAAGAAAACATGCCCCACGAGTAGCAGGAAGAAAAGTAGTACCGCAAGAGAACAGCCACCTCGTATTTGTAAAAATAGCAATTCTAAAATCAATTTTGAGTCTGCCATAGGACAACACCTACAAATCCGGAATGCACCAAAACATATACAGACGACGATTTTTGGATCATTGGGCAAGCAAGATCGTCCTTTCATTTAAGTGTATTGGAATCCATATACCTCAAGACTCAAGATCCAGTCTTGTGCAGAAAAAAAAGGTCGTCTTCTCACTTGGGCTCTTCAAGCAACCAATAGTGAATAGGCGCTGATTGGCCACTCTTAGGGCCAATTAGACCCATGCTATCGCGTGTATTCGCATCTGGCTATATATTTATGGTCACCTTTCGATCGCTATCCGACGTTCATACTCTGAAATGTGTCAGAAGAAGAAAGCTATTAAATATGTCTTAAAATGTTGCCGTTTTTCGTGGTGTAGTAAAGTTAATGCTATTGTTAATGTCCGCAGTTTGCATTATACTTCTGGATAGCCAATTCTACCTACTTGATTAAGTGAGGTTACAATTGTACGGAGTGGCAGTCTCTATTATTACCATTTGTAGGTCATCCTGGCTATCTATTTCCTTATACCATTACTGGTGACAGACTACTGCGCCCTGACATCAATCTTTATACTGCTTAAAGCATCTTTTATTTCATATAATTAAACGTGGAGTTTAGAACAGATTTAAGCACCAATTCTCTTCGTAAAGGACTTAAATATCGCCCTCTTCTTTCTGATCTTGCAAGCGGCATTTGAGCAGGTACAATTTGTTGATTGCTGTTTTAGCTGTCTTGGCGTATTTTGACTTTCCTTTCACACATTTTTTACATTATGTAGTGAAAAAGACATTGAATATCGTGAATTGAACTAAAATATTTCAGGCTGTCTACCATAATTATCCACTCAACATATTTGTTTTGTTTGAGGAATAAACCATGGTTTGACCCCGAGCTCGAAAACCAGTAATATCTTTGTATTCCGTTGCTATAATTAGGTGCTATTTTTTCTTTTGAGAATGGTAAGCCAGCTAAAGGTAACTTATTCAGATGTAGTTATTAAGGTTTTCGTCTTACTCCGTTGCTTCTACTACAATACATTGCTTTATTGCTTATAATTCAATTGTCAATATTTATTCAAGGAATTGCCTGTTTATTAGATGCCACTAATTTGGCAAGATATAAGCTCATACTGGTGCTTTAATTGGTTATTTTGGAATAATATTCTTCCTTAGATTTATGAGAGGGATCCTTCATCTTATTAGCAATTAATTTTCGGCCTTATTTTCTTGTCTTTTGAAGGGAAAGAGCTCATTAATATTGCGGTTCTTAGAAAGGTAATTATTTTCTACTCATAGCGTGCTATATTGTTTATCATTAATTGCCACTTCTGCAGAACATGTTATGATCAAGTAACTTACAAAGCTGAGTACATCCATTTTATTGATTAACTGAACCATAGTCATAAGAAACTTTGTAGTCTGGAAACTGACAAGAAGCCATTGTCCAAATATTTGTTTCACATTAAGAACTTGAAAAGACCTATCACGTAGCCACGGAAGTGCATAAAATCATCAAGTCGAAATGGTGAGTAGGGAAGAGTTCATTAAAGGCGATGATGTAGATACGATTTTGTACCTTATTGGCGAAGAAGTCTTTGAGGGAGATGTAGAAGTTACACATTTGGTAAGTTCAAACTTATCAAAGGTTATTTAGTTTGTTTATGACTTCATTTTTCTTGCTTTAAGTGGAGAGATAACGTTTAGAAAATCATCAGTTTTAAGAGTTTCATTTGAATTTTACAGAGGAGAATTTTGGGATAGATAGAAAAACCAGGAAATGAACTTTGGAAGTTAGGGTAGTGCTGAAATGTGCGTGTGCGATTTTCTACTATCTTTTGAATTAATTTCTACTTTTTACCCAGTAAAGGGATTTTGTAACGAACATGACATAGAGAGTTACTACTATTGTTTGGTCTACCTAATGACTGCAAAAACTGACGTTGACTCTTTCGGTTGTTTTTGCTTTCTCGTAGGTATTCGAGGAGTCATCTATTCACAAAGGTGCTCAGTGTGAAAGTGTGTACAAATCTAAAAGAGGCCAAAAAAGGCATATTACTATAGTACATGGCAATGAGAAAGACTCCCCATACCCAAATTCACTAAAAGAGGTCAAAATTTAATCCATACTGCACCCCCTAACATTAATCCATGCTTCTAAACATAGAAAAATTTTAGTATTGAGCAACTATTTCCTGGTGATACTTCAGCTGAAATAAGTTGATATCAAGCACAGCTGAACATAGCAGATGCTTGGTCACATGTTTATATCAAAATGTCATGGAGATGCTGAAGAACTCTATGAGCTCATCTACAGCTGTGTCACTAATGTGGGATTTTTGAAGAAATGAGTAGAAACTGCTGTTTACTGCATGAGTTTTAGCTAGCTACTGATATCCTTTCCCAATTAAAGATGTCAAGTTATGAAGGAAACATCATAAAACAAATGGTTAGAAGATTAAATTTTCTGAAAAGTATTTTTCTTGCATTATATTGAAAGAGGGTTATGTTTTTTGAACTCGCGTAGGGAGGATTAAAAGATCCGAGAAATGGAAAACCACCAATAGCCAACAATGCCTTGCTCCTCTTTTGACTGGGAAATCGTCATTGAAATATGATCAAAGCGAAGAAAGTGCTGACAGGCTTGTGAACGCTAAGAGTAGGGAATGCTTGAGGACAGTTACAGTAAAAGAATTGAGAATTTGCAGCATAGCTGAATTTAATTTATCTGAGAACATATCTGCAGTTCTTTTTCAATTATACTGCCCAGAATTATACTCCAAGAAAGCGAAGTATTATCAAATTTTGCAATTTTTGTGATAAAGCTGAGCACCATATGGACAAAGAAGTTGCTATAAATATGCTTGACAGATTACGTACATCATATATACGAGTAACAGCCCATGCATATACAAAGAACATAACAGATGGTGATAATAAAAACAAAAATCGATCTCTTGGACCATAAATAACTTGCTTTAAATAGGGTCTGTTGTGGTAAAGTTTGTAGATTCAGGGTAACATCAACAGTATTGATTTTCAGACAACAGCAGAAAGTCAAGGAGGATGGCTTTGCTGGCAGCAGCTATGTATGAAATTTGTGACCGACGATTGTTGACAAATGACCTTAATTTCCATTTTAGCTGTCTTACCCTTTTACCTGTCCTACCTGTTTTATGTAAATAGGCCCTACAGCATGGTTCTCTGAATTTTTGACATGCTACATTGCATATTTTAGTATCTTTGTTATAAGTCTTATATATGTTCTCTGTCATCTGGTTTACAAGTTGTAGCAGGAATTGGAAAAAGCTTTTTGATTTATAGTTGCATTGTCATTGTAACCAAAATCTTACATAGTTGGATTGTCTTTGCACTCCTCAATCCCACGTTGCCTCTCAAAGTAGATCTTGGCAAAAGCGCTCTGTAACTGCATACTGGACACCATGAGACTGCAGGTAATCGGCGATCTTAGTTATCTTGGTTACAGATTTCATTGTTATCTGCAAGCCTTCGAAGGACTGATATGAGATGAACATGTTAGCTTTTTAATCTTTAGAGAAATATCCTAGTTTTCCCTCCATGGATGATATCCAATTCTTGAAATATTGCCGGAATGAATTGTTCAGCCAGTAGAATGTTTCGTCATCCGCAGAAATGAAAGACAAAAGTGCAGGCTCCATTTCAGTGCATGTTCTTTTGCATTTCTCCTATTCAGGCATTTAGAAGAATGTTTCTATCATTACACAAAATTTTGCCATTACGTATGCATCTGTTGGTCCAAAGTTCCACAGTGTGCAGCTCACAGTGAAACTGAGAACCTGTACTGCCAACCTGACATTCATAACTGAGTAGGAATTCTTCGTAATGCGTTTGTAACTCAATCGAGGCAAATGCCTGAATCTTCATCCTAGATTCTCATAAAATTTAGGCAATATGACTCCATAGCAAGTAACTTCATAATTCCACATCAACTTGGATGCAATTCCTGAACTACATTTTGCAAGAAAATTTCTTGCTATTTCATGAGCTGTGGAAGATTAGAAAAGAGATCACTGCTATACCAGTGTAACGTTTTATACACAACTTCCTTTCTTGAACCAGATACAGCGTGCATTTTGTAAAATTTCCTGTTTCCTGAGACTCCATCACAAGTAGCAGCCGTGACTTTCATTGTCTACTTTAAGTCACACGTGCGTACTGCATTTTAGTACAATTGTTATATTTGGAAAGCTGTAGCCCGACTTGTTCCAAAATTTGCATAGCTAAATTTTAATGGGCTTATACCTACAACTTCTTGTACAAACAACCTCCACCAATAGAGGCAGAATTTAAAAGCCAAAATTAGGCAAACCTTCCTAACCTTGATGCATAGAAGCTTGAAAAACCATTACAACTTTCACAAAAAACTCAACAAACGTTAAGAAAAAGTAAGCTATAGCTTTATGTAGAATATCAAGTCTATCATCAACAAGCACACCATTAAACTTAGATAGTAAATCATACATAACATAAAGTTTAGAAGCTTCAGTTAATATTGAAACATTTCTTGGAAACCGCAGCTGAAGTATAAATTTTAAGAGAAGAGCCACAACGAAAAACATCTTTCTTCTTTATATATTCCACTATTTCGACATTCCAATAATTAGGCCTAAGCCAGTAGACATATACGTTTTAGTGACATAGACAATGTTGACTTAAACGATAGTCATATACGGTTTAGTGACATAGACGATGTTGATATAAACAATATACGTTTCGAGACATCTTGTCCTATCCTCAGTTGATAAACGGTGCTAGCGGGAGGTTGGGGTTTTTGCTGGTTGGGGTTTTTTCCCTAGTGTATATTTCCCTTTAGGTCTCGCCGTGATTTTCTTTCTTGACTTCCCTTGAATTTACTTTCTTGATTTCCACTTGTTTTTTCCCACTTGTTTTTCCCCATTTATAAAACCTCCCGCTAGCACCGTTTATCAACTGAGGATGGGACAAGATGTTTCGAAACGTATATCGTTTATATCAACATTGTCTATGTCACTAAACCGTATATGTCTACTGGCTGAGGCCTAATTATTGGAATGTCGAAATAGTGGAATATATAAAGAAGAAAGATGTTTTTCGTCGTAACTCTTCTCTTAAAATGTTTACTTCAGTTAATATATACAAGATATATGAAAACTATTATCAATGCCTGAACTGCGAAGTAGGGAAAGCATAAATGAAATATTAATTTGCAAATAGTTTACGCACTGCTATTAAAAAGCAGGAGATATAAAAGAATTTAAAATCCTAAGGTAGGTCCAAGATATCTGACTATGTTTTCAAATAGTAGACTCTTAATTTATTTTTTAAAAAACGTACAATAGAGGGATCATCTCTTAACTTTCGCGGTAAGTCATAAAGAGTGCAGCTCTTTGATAATGTACGGATTCCCTAAACATTTCAATGTTAACTTTTCAGTGAGTTTAACTTGTCGTTTTGGGTTGATGATAGGCTAACATAAACTGGGTAGCAGGAATGGGGAATCGGATTGACCATCGATTTGTAGATCCTATCAGCTGCAACCGGTGTGATCAAGGGTCATGTTCTTGCATGTACAGTAGTCTAATCCGGGAAGAGATGCGTGTAACCAGCCTATAACATTAGTAATTGAGATTTAGCTGACTATCCAGATATCCTCCTAGATATTTGTATCCTTTGTCTTCATTCACTTCAGTGCCTTTTATATCAACCTTAAATAAGACACTTTTAACTTTAGGTGCAGTCCCGTATTTAACTAATTTCGGTTTGCCCGGCTTCAAATTTGGCGAGAGACTTTATGTCATGAGCCACTCCGCAATTCTATTAGCATCCGCATTCAGTTCTTTTTTTAGTACCTCTGGAGTTTGATGTGCATAATATAGAACTGCATCTTCAGCATGTAGTATTATTTGACACGATTTAACGGTAAAGGGTATATCCCGCGCAGAAGCGGACAAAAATACTTATGCCAATATTTAAAGTACTTTCTCTATATTTCATGTACTTTCTCTATATTTAACGTACTGTTTCTATATTTCAAGTACTTTTTCTATAGTTCAAGTACTTTTTATATATTTCACATACTTTATAATTTCACAGTGCTATCTTTCCTCTCCCTGTAAAGTGCTTTATCTGCTGTTCGCAGGACTTTGGTCTATAGTCTATCGTGAGCCGGGTTTATCAGTCTATCAGTCTACCAGCCACGTGCTAATCCTCTGTAAACACGCTGACACAAAGGAATATTCCAAGTAATATACATCTGTATGGGTGCTGCAGATGTGCTGTTAGGCCTTTATGTTCAAGTGCAAATTCCTTTGATTCTTCTTGCTAGTTTTTATTTTGACACCTGTGTTGCTAAAATTGCGCCATTGGAATACCTTGATGATCTTGAGAGATTCGATCCTGAACATAGAGTGTCACTTGTATAGATAGAAAGAAATTTGTAATCAGGAGATGAATATATCCTCGCAACTTTGGACAGGAGGTGCCTTTCTCTATCATATTTGGTAACATCTTGCAGAACTGAATGCATAATAATTTTACAAGGTTTCAACTGCAATGACATGCACTTTCTTTTCACACTAATTGAATGGATCGTTGATGACATCATTTGAATTATACGAACATTGATGTAGGTCCCGATTAGCCGAGCGTTTGTGTTCTTTCCATTTGCAAGAGGCTGGCCGTAGCACATTGCATGGCTTGTTAGAAAGGAATGAACTACAAGCAGGGGTGACACTAGGTTGTGTTCCATTGGGAGGGTGTGATACATAGTTGCCCGAAAAAGGGTATTGCCCATCAAATTTGAAAGGACGTGCCATGTAAAGAAGCCATCTAGACCAGAGTCTAACATAAGAAATTTTGACAGAGGTACTTTGTTTTGAAAGATGAGTATGGTCTCCAAAATTGGGCTTACATGATGTGCATGAAAGAACGTAAAACTAGCACAGACGCCACCTTACAGTTCCTCTAAGGGATACCGTTTTGAATGTTGGTAGAGGAGGAAAGCTATAGCTCTGTAGAAAAGATATCCCCATGGAAAGAAAAGGAGGGGGTCTGGTGTCCGTGCCCCCAGAAAAATTATTGAGACCACGCCCTTTTCTTTGGCTTAGGATGCATCTCCCAATACTAGAACAAGTAGCTTATTCCCTGTTTTTGAGAGATGCCGTAAACGTATATGTTCTTTCATCAAGTAGAATTCCGCAGTTTTAATCTTACAACAGTACGAAGTGTTACAAATAAACATAAACTTCAGGCCTTGCATATGACCACCGGAGAAAAAGTAAGCATTGAGGAAACAGCATCTATATACCAAGCTCTCAGAATTGCCCAAAAAATATACCAGCGGCCAAAAAAATGCCCGACAAATTACTAATCTTTCATCATTGGGGAGGGGGGTGCTTTACTACAAGTCTTAGTTGCTCTATGCATTGGATTTCAGTGGAATAAAATTGCATATATGATCGGTATTTCCGAAAGGACATTGTGTACTTTTTTTACAGAAGATGAGACATGATTGATAAACTGATAGATTGATAGACCAAGCTTATTATAGACCATAGGCCAAAGTCTTACGAACAGCAGATAAATTGCTTCACACGGAGGGGAAAGATAGTGCTATGAATTTACAAAAATATGCGAAATATAGAAAAACTATGTGAAGTATAGAGAAAGCACGTTAAATATAGAGAAAGTATATGAAATATAGAGAAATCGGGTAAAATATAGAGAAAATACTTTAAATATTGGTATAAGTATTTTTGTCCGCTTCCGCCAGAAAAGGTCGGTCATTTATAAGTAAAAGGAATTAGAAAGGGCTAAGTATTGAGCTTTAAAGTAACCCGTAAGTATCGATTGAGCATATGACACATGCCCATCCAGCTTGACCTGTTGCTTCCGATAAAAGAGATAGTCAACCTCAGATAGTCCATTCAAGCTCATTGTTACGTACTCAAGTGCCAAATAAACGGGGGGATTCTAATAAACAGGGAGGTCAGAAAATATTCTGAATTTTAATAAACGGGAGGATCGGAATATGAGTTAGGGCTTTAGATGATTATACAAGGACAGAAAGAACAAAAGAGGTTGTCATAAGGCATAACACTAAAATGCATACAAAAGCATGATATTTTGTTGGGAAAGAGAAAAGCATAGCAAACCTCATTAATAAGGATTTCTTGAGTGCTCCACAACTCACTGGGCTTTCAGAGATCCAATACAATAATAATTGAGAATTTGCTAGGGAAAATGATGCTAGTAGTTAAGACATTGCTCTACAGCAACAATATATTGATGTTTACATACACAGCAAGCTCTCGATAACTCAAGTATTCTGATCCTACAGGGCCATAACATGATCCTTAGTAGAGAAGCAATTTTACTTTATCTTTATTTGATTTTCTTCTTCTTCGTATTGTTCATATATTATCTATCTTGCTAAGAGACTGTCCGCGTGAAAACTTTAGCTTAAATGAAAATGAATGATGAATATTCCAACAATTCGAGAACTCAAATTAATTCACTGGCCCTTGATCATTTCGCATTATTAGGATAAAATACTCTTGTTTTCTCAAAACTAGAGTTCTCTCCTCTCAAGAGCCAAATAAACGGGGGTTCCTAATAAACCGGGGGGTCAGAAAAAATTCCAAAATTTAATAAATTGGGGGTTGGAATTTGAGTAACAGCTTTAAATGAGTATGCAAGGATGGGAAGAATAAATACAGGTTGTCATAAAGCATAAAGCTACGACATATGCAAAAGCATACTATTTTGCTTTGGAAATTGGTCGTAAATACCACTAACAAAGAAAGGAAGGGAATTGACAGTATTGTAAAATAGTAAATTTCCTTAAAATTAATAGACAGGGGGTCCTAATAAGGTACGGGTTGTTGGAAAAGAATCGAAAAAGTAATAAGCGGGGGGACATTTATTTGGCACCTGAGAGTATGCCGAAATTTGGAAGTTTTTTGATAATGTAAGTATGATTATCAATGTGAAGAGCTTTTCTTAGGTCCATATACAATGCAGCCTTGCACTTCCCGTGATCCGCATTCATTCTGATTGTAGTCGTAAGATTAACAATATATTGTTAGGCAGAACTATTACACCAGAAACCAAATTGATGTGAGTTATGAGGTTATTTATCTTCAATTTTTCGTAAGTTTGATTACAGGGAAATCGCTCGATAACTTTTGAAATGTTATTTAGCACCAAATTTGGCTGTAGTTGTTCATATTGCCTTCGCCTCCTGATATTATATTGGTGTGACAATTGCTGTGTTTTCAACGGTTGAAAGTTGACCTGATTGGAAGCTGAGATTAATTAGTAGAACAAGGAGGCCAGAGACTTGTTTAGCAATATTTTTCAAGACATTTGCTGGTAGATTGTCAGTTCCACTTGGCTTCGATGATTTTAGCTGTTTTAAAGCCTTTAGGACATCAGCTTTTTATGCAGATTGAGAACCAAAGGGGAAGCGGGGGAGGGGCGAGTTTTTAGGGATGCTTTGGGTCAAAATAGGACCATGGTGAAAAGAATATAATCTTTTGTTCTATCTCAGAGCCAATGCCACTAAAATATCTGCAAAATTGTTTAGCTATCTCTTTCTTGTCAGTTAGTAATTTACCGCTTTCTTTGAAGACCTTGCTAGTGTTGCACTCAGATTTTGAGGGGTATTACTTTTTAATTTTTCTTCCAGAAGAACTTCGGGCTAGGCACATTTTCTTGGAATAAGTATCTATAGTAGTTGGCTGTGGCATGTTTGATCATATTGTTCACTTGATTTTGAAGACTTTTGTATTTTGACCACTATTGCTGAGACTTTATATGCTTTGTTATATTGAGGTGGAAATCACGTGCTAACATGTTCTGCTTTATTTCCTTTACTAGTTCCATCACACCCACGGAAGAAACATGCAAATGTCGTTCGCAGGGCTTTTATGGTAGGCCTGTCTATGGAAAGAGGCTTATGTGAGATGTAAATGACTGTTCAGTGAGAAAAAAATCCAAAATTCTCAGTTTGTTAGCTTAAGAAGCAGACTAATATTATCTTAGAGAACAATCTAAGAAGAAGCTACTTATGATCATTTTTGCAGAATGGTACTCATGCGTACTTGTCCTCAATATTTTCGAAGTCAGTTTCACTCTCACTGTCTCCCCTTTCATGGCCAACATACACGATTTGATATTAAGCTAGATATGTAATTAGCTATTCAATTTTGGACTACCTAATGGAACATCCAATCGTGTAACAAGTCCAAAATAATACACGAGATATTCAAAAACAATTTGAGAATATTTAGTCTTTGGTGGAATAGAATAAAATTGATTGAATTTTATTTATAATATCTAGCGATACTTGAAGGGGGGCCGAAGATTGCTTTGCACAAAGTAGTTCTCAACAACAGTTCTTATGTCTTTGGAATGCATAGTATCATCTGCATTCCCATCACAAGCCATACAACAGTCTGTTTTAATGATGTAGGTCCTTAGAACTGCTGTTACGAACTCCTTAAAGCTACGGTTACGAAGTAAATTGTATGAAACTCGAAAGGAACCACTAACTTCTTTTTTTTTATTCATAGTTCTTGCATAAGAACCTTTCTCACCTAGGCCCAAATAAGGG
The DNA here is from genome assembly GCA_900291935.2 of Cassiopea xamachana. Classification (NCBI taxonomy): domain Eukaryota; kingdom Metazoa; phylum Cnidaria; class Scyphozoa; order Rhizostomeae; family Cassiopeidae; genus Cassiopea; species Cassiopea xamachana. The sequence goes on along the minus strand of OLMO02000302.1, from coordinate 5,136,962 downwards.
GAAGCTCTCTATGCGGGTTTCTACTGTATTCCATGTCTGCCATTATACTCATCGTTCATTATATGTGCATATAATGCTGAGACTGTAACTTGGGTGATGGGGTTTTTCATTGTAGCTTCTCTCCCTAACAGAAAATATGGGAATTTACTGCTTGATTTGCTTAGATGAAGGTTTTTGACGTTTGGTAAATATCTTATGTGGATTGTGTGAAGCAGGCTCTCAAGACTCGTCTGTTATAAGATGCCTTGTTGAAAAACAACAGTCCATGCAATGGTCATAAGATGTTACAGACGAACTTTAACTTTTTGCTTATAGCTACTTTGTGTTGTCTTTGCTTATAGCTACTTTGTTTTGTCTTTTTTAACTTGCCCTCTACAATAACGAGTTATTCAATAAGCGTGGCTCTGAGAGCAAAGCAAGTAGTTATTTTTGTTTGTAACATTTTAGGGCCTTCGCCTTGATACTAGCTAGCACTTCTCTTCTGCTAAATTATACAAAACAGTGATCAATATCATGCTAATTTGTACAGCACAACGTGGGTGCCTTTTCAAATATTTCTAGATGTTTTGAATAAAATAAAATTGATTTAATTCTATTCTACCAACGATTATATTCAAAAGTCGTTTTTGAATACCCAGTGCATTATTCTTGAGTTGATATCTCTTCCTGCCGAATATCTAGTCCTGTATCTCCACCCTTAGTCTAGAAGTTTAGGTGGAGGTATTGAGATGCCTTCTACTTATAAACTCTGTGGTACAAAACCGCACAAAAAGAAAGTTAGAGTTATGATAAGAACGACAGCACCCTATTCCTGAATTTACCTTTTACTTTGATGTAAGAACTACTCCTATTTGGGCTATTTGCGGATGGCTTATATGTGGAGTAGAGCATGCATTTAGGAAAGCTTGTGCTTATGTGCGGATGAAGACTTGTGCACGAAGGGGGCTCTTTGGCTGAGACACGCGGTACGTTTCATGCAATGAACAATATATCTAATCCCAAAAAAGGCAATGGCTTTTATGATCTCCCTGCTAGCAGTAATCACTAGTGTTATCATGCCTTTGCTTATGCTAACACAAAACTAATTTCATCACGGTAAATACACTAGAGGGCAAAAGTATTGCATCATCTCTGAAGCCAATAAATGGCGGATGATGCCTATGAATTTTTGTTTTTGTCTGATTAACCTGCCTTTTATCGGCCAATAGGCACGCGAATAAGAAGACTAACTCAATGGAGCCGTGCCTCAATTATAACTTTTGTGACTTCCAAAGTTCTAAACTAAAAAAATGCGAAGTAATTTTGAAATTAAATTAATATTTTATGGACTAACCTCTTGCTTCAACAACAGTCGAAAGTCGCTTTGGAATTGATACGTAAAGCTGCTGTATAATAAACGGGATTTTCCTCCATTTTTCAAAAAATCGTTCATTAATTTTTTGGTTTGACCTTGGGGAACCTCGTGCAACAGCATTCATTTGGTTTTTCGTGCGCAAAAGAACATTTTCAGTTATGTTAAAGTTGGTCTCTGGGCTGGCCATTGAAGAGAACTGATCATACGGATACTCAGGCAAATTTTGTTAAATAATTATTTCTGAGGGATTGCATTGACATGTTGAAAGATGAATGGCTCATTTTCTATCCAAGCATTGCTTTCGCTTCTTCAGAAAAGCTATACTTCACTCTCTTTCCACATACTTTTTTGCATTGGTTTGTTCTTCGCAAGCAGCACGTTTGCCAACACTTTTAGGCATAACTGATTCCCAAAACATGACCGATGTTGCATTTGAGAATTTTGGAGCAGAATATTGTGGATTATCATTTCAATTGCTTTTTCTGCAAATCTTTTCGTTTTACTATCATGTGATAGTGAAAACAAGATTTATGTCTTATCAAAAGATCTTATGCACTTAATTTTTTAGCAATAGCTTGCTCCTCCTTTTGCAACTCTCACCTTTTCACTACTTCAGTTGTTTCGTTTATAACTGTGTCATTTCTTATGATATCATGACAGTTCTATCGTTATTGAAGTCCTCGACAAATATTCTAGCGTTGGACTCTAAATTTAGCACGTTTTTATCTTCGAGCTTAGGGATTATCTGAATGCCAATTTTCAAGGTTGTGAAACTCCAAAAATTTTGGACGCCATCATATTAGGGTGCTGTGATACTTTTGTACCCCTATTGTACATTCATCTGTAGTGCGCGAAAGCAAAATCTTATCTTATAATTTGATCAACCAATCACAGACGGTATATGAGTAATTTTTAGTGCCTAATAGAGTTGAGGTTTGAAATAGTCGAGAGGCTGGAAAAATCCCCAAGACCTTATTAAAGAAATGGTTGGAATAAATGGGGGGTGGGGTTGAAAATGAGTAAAGATGTTATATTTCCCTTCTATGATTTAAATTGATTCTTCTATTTTAGCCCATCCTCAACAATGAAACCTAAGGATTTAACTTTCCCTACACGTTTTATTTCGCTATCATTAAGTTTGAGTGGAGGGGGTCGCTGATTTCATTTATTCAACGTTGGTGACCAATAACTATCAATTCTGCTTCTTGGGGATTCGCACTTAGTTTATTTACAATCAACCACTCACTCTCACTGATATTTACTAGCTCCTTTTTTGTCATTATGAGCTCTGTTATACCATTAGATGCAATTGCTGTGTATGTATCGTCAGCGTACATGTTTGTCTTAGAGAATCCTAAGCAACTCTCAAAGTTGTTAAGGTATATAATGAAGAGAAGGGGGCCTAAGCATGATCCGTGAGAAATACCGCAAATAGCTTTTTCAATCCTGGGTCTTTCACCATTTACAGACCAAATTTGTTTTCTACCATATAGTTACGATTTGTACCATTCAATTCCTTTTCCTTTGATACTGTGCTTCACCAACTTATCAATTAATATTCTGCGATTGACGGTTTCAAATGCTTTTTTCAAGTCTAGAAATATCGTTGCATCAAGCTTCTGGTTGTCAGCATTATGACGCCAATGTTCAGTACTATTTACTACGGATAAAATCGTGGAATACAATGTCCTGAAGGCGAACTGGTTATTTGTTGAAATGAATTTTACTTTAAGAAATCAGTTTAATTGAATATTGTACAATCCTTTCAAATACTCTTGAGAAAATTGAAAGCCCTGAAATTGGCCTATTGTTGTTGCTGTCGCATCTTTTTCCAGACTTAAATATTGCAGCACGATTGATGAAAGATCAAGTAACACTAAGGAGATGTGGAAAACGACAAGCAAATCAGTAATCAAGAAATTTTACTTTTCAAAAGGAAATTGGCTCCTACGTAATCAATATGCCTCATGAATTATGACCTCAAGCAAGACCAGTAACTCCATACCTTTCTAGTCTCTTTTCTTTTTCTTTTTGCAAATTAGTAGCTGATGGTGCTTCATGTGTAGATATGATGATGATGATGATGATGATAATGATGATGATGATGATGATGATGATGAGATGATGATGATGATGATGATGATGATGATGATGATTGATGATGATGATGCGTTGCCCATGGTATGGTGGGCCTTAAGGTGTTGCAAGGAAAGACTGCACTCCAGCACAGGCTGTGCAGATACAGACTGACGAAACCAGTTCCCCTCACTCTTCAGAAGAAAAAGAACATGTTGCCAACATGGTCTCTGGATGAGGAGGTGGGTACATATCAATATCAAAATTCTATCGCAGTTACGAGATGGCCTAATTGATATGATGGTTAAGGATTTCAACGAGAACCCGAAGTCAGAGAGGAGGGAAACAACACAATGAACAGAGTCAGGAAATAGAAGGGGGCGGTTAAGACAAGGAGAGGAAAAACAGTATGGACCACAGAAAAGGAAGGAGCACAGGAAAAGAACGCGGGTCAGACAGAGAGAGTGGAAGCAAACGGAATCAT
>OLMO02000302.1:5098947-5124772 GCA_900291935.2 Cassiopea xamachana | reverse complement strand
GCTCGACAAGATTGTTGAGAATTCCGAATTAGAAGTTGTCTAAGGTAATTTGGAGCAAGGTCATTGAGGGACTTATAAGTTATTACTCTTAACTCATTTTCGTTAAGTTCGCTGATCGATCTTAGACCAAGGTTTGCTAATAGTGGTTTGGCAGGGGTATCGAATGCACTGTTAGTTATGATTCTAACTGCTCTATTCTGCAGCTTTTGGAGTCTGTTTATGTAAGTTGTGCTACAACATCCCCAGACAGAGGTCTAAGATCGATCAGAGTTGCTGTCTTCTAGAGAGTAGAATCATCTCTTTTCTTATCACCGTAGAACCTGCTTTTCAGGATTATTTAATGTTTCTAATTTTATCCTAGGCATTGTTTTGGACTTTCAAGCACCCAAAGTAGCCACCCATTTGATTCTTGCCAAAGAAAATTCCTTCCTGGCCTCTCAGTGACATTTGAAAAGTCCTAATGTGAACATTCCATTCCTCACTGACCCACGATCTATATGGGATTAATCAAGAGTTGAGCACTCTTTGACTAGGTCTACTATGATTGGAGCGGTCAACAGTTTAACTTAAATGTAAAGACTGCTGGCAGAAAATTGAAAATTAAACGAGACTTACCTGTAAGTTAAAGTTTGATTATAATTTTATGATCATCAGCCAGGAAATGTAAGATTTGTATGAAAGATAGCACAGTGCATGTGCAAGCCAGTATTTTAGAAGATGACAGCTCATTAGAGGAAATGGAAGAGTCTGGATAGACCTGCCGTATCACCAATACGGGAGGACATACAGTTTTTCCATTCCCTGGCTGATGACTCAGAATTATAATCAAACTTCAACTTACAGGTAAGTCTCGTTTAATTTTCAATTTCATTTCGTCATCAGCCATCATTACAGAGCTTTACGTGATGTTAGAGCTACCATTCAGCTGTCAATAAATGCAACAAAGTACACAAAAACAACAAAACAGCATGAGAGCAATAGTATCAATTATGGGAAAATAGTTTCAAATAACACAATATCATAACTCAAACTAAGCCAAAAAATAGGAAAATGCAATATCAAATGGCTTGAATACAGAACAAAGCAATAATAGAAAGCAATAGTAAGAATCCTGTACTATTTGAAGCAGTCAATATTGCATTTCCAAAATTGAAACTATCAAAAATATCATATTACCAATTGACTGAAACGTCTCTTTATTGGTCCAGCCAGCTGCTTCCATAATATCCTTTAAGTCACTATATCTGCTAGGTAACAATGAAGTAGAAACTGCTCTAGTACTATGGCTTTTTAAAATAGAGGTATCTATGCGAGCTGCTGCTAACCAAATGCCATTTTGCTAGCAAAAAAACCAAATGTCTACAATGACTCTATTACGAAGATCATTATGGCATGTGCCCATATTTTTAATTAACGCTACTGCTGTGGTATTGTCAATCGTTATCTTGATATGTTTCTGTAGGAGAATGATCCTAAATGATTTCATGCAAAATAGACTGCTAAAAGTCTAAATAGTTAGTGTGATTGGAAGCTTCATCCAGCGACCAAAAGCCTCTTCAGATATTGCTCCCCATCCAGAAAGTGATGCATCTGAATGAACTACTATATCTGACCTGCCCTGTGAATAGCACTTCAGGAATTTTGAACACTATCCAACCACCACTGGACTTTTCCTACATATGCCTTGGAAAAGTTCATTCTACAATCAAAAGTCCATTTTGACCATTTCAGAACAGCAATTATTATCATTTTCGATATTTCGATAATGACAACTACCATATTCTACAGCAGATACACTGGAAATTTTGTATCCAATTACTCTAGCTACTTTACGAAAACTTGGAGCTGGAGGATTAACAAATACAGAAATATGATAGAAAATCTTATGAATTTTTCTATCTGTTAAAGCAATTTTCATACTTTCAGCGTTAGCTTGAACCCTAGAAACATAATTTGCTTTTGAGGGAGAAAGCTAGACTTCTCTGTATGAATTACAACTCCCATAGTGTCAAATATGTTAAGTGTACCCAACACAGCTAGTGCACACTGACTATTTGAGGTAGCCACCCACAAAATAAGAACAAACCAAATGACCCTTTGTTCTTAAGGCAGATAGTACTGGTTTTCATAGCTTTGTGAATTTCCTGGGACAAAAAGATAGACCATTAGGCAGGGGAGGATGCAGATCGTCTTACAAAACTTACGGAAGACCATTTTGATGAAATTAAATTGCACAAGCATCTTTTGCTTGACATAAAAATATGGTTAGCCATGCCTTTTTTATGTATTAAGAGCTATTTGGTTAGTAGACAGTGACCAGAAACATTTCAAAAAGTATCTTCCAGACCACGACTTATGGTTAGAGAGTAATCAGAGACATGATTTTAATGCATTGGAGAGAGTTTTTGAGTAATATAAGACCAAATGGGATCCCCTATCAAGAAACAGTTTTTGAACACGATATTTGCGTGCATTTTTGAATCTACGATCCTATTGATTTATCTTTTTGCGGACTGTTGCAAAAATCCTCTCCTTCATGGTCCAATTCTCCGTAAGTCAGTGGTCAGATTGATATTCCCTATCTACCCTTTGATATTCCCTATCTACCCTGACGACTATATGAAGCTTTCTTTCCAAGACCTTGTAAGAGCCATCTTCCTTACATCCCATTTACTGTAAGTCGGTGTTCAGAGCGATTATATTTGTCCAGTTCGATTCTCGTTAGAGACTGTATCAAGGATTCAAATTGCACCGTTGAGTTATATCTTGCAAGATGGATTATCTGAAGAGTTTTGATTCAGTTATCAAATCATGAGACCTGAGAGTCTGGAAGATTTTGCAGCAGAACATATGGCAAAGATAAATAATTTGAATGTCTTGGGGCAAGAGAAGACTAGACCTAGCTATGGATTCAGCAGGGTTAGCATTTGTCCCTAAATCTGTTCTTGAATGCCAGCACCAGAAGCTCATCTTGCCTGCAAGGTAAAATTTTATCAAACTAGCTTATTCCCTTTTTATTTTGATACTTAGAATATTTGATATAGACTGATGCAAGGGCTTTTGATATTGCAACTACAAAGGAATCGTCTTTTTAGTTGTTGGTCATGTGGTGATTCCTTTAGAGGCAGAATATCTTTAAGAAATTTTGACAAAAGTTTTCTATTGTCCTAGGAGCTTGGTACAGGAGTAGGAAGTTTCTGGAGTATAGTTGACAAAGGGGCTGTCATCAAGTAATAATATGGGACAGAACAAATTTGTGGAGAATAACAAAATTTTACTTCCAAATAGCCTCTCAACATTTAGTCTTCTGAGCTCAACCCAGGTGGAAGTTATTTTGCTCAAATGGAAACTACAGATGCCAAATAGGTTAGGTATCCATATAGTGTGAAACATTTTTGAGCCTATACTTTTAGGTAAAATGTAAAGAAATAAATGTAAGTTTATATTTACAGATTCATGTACAAGGAAATGAAAGGAACACAAAGCAAATTATAAGAATTTGCCTGCTGTTATACTAAAGGCAAGATTCACTCTATGGGCTTTTATAATGGGAAGGGCTGCTGGGGCTACATCAAACACATTTTTGTAAAACTTTTCATCCCTGGCATTTTAATTATCATGCTGGTACTACGTATTTTGCAAAAAGTAACAATGATAATGTCAAAAGATCTCAAATATCGAAAATAATGTCATTTTTGCTGGGTAATCCATCCACCATCATTAATTTGTTAATAGGCTTGCTTTGCTTTAGTTTCACAATGGTGTAATAACATCATTTCTCTGAAGCAAATCTCCTATTTTGATTGAATTTTTTTGTCAGAGGCATGTACACAGGCTCTTGGATATGCACCATTTAAGCGCCCTCACCAACTTCACAGCCTATCCCTGTCCTAGATTTATTCGTGTGTTGCCATTGTCAAGAAAATTAGCTTTTACTTGATTCATGCGGTAAACCTGCCTGTACTAATTTCATTCACCTTCATAACCCTAATCATAATTGTTTTATATTGAACACTATTAGAATATTTACACTGCCGTGCATCATCTATCTTGTCCTTTTGACATTTATCAAGTCAAGAAATTACAAAAGATTTGAATTTTTTGCAGCCATACATAACCAATCTTGTCCTTTTTACATTTATCAAATTAAGTATCGGAATAGAGAACATTTTGCATTATATAACACTACTAGGGTATTTTTGCAGCCATGCATCATCTATCTTATATGTTTTTTTTATTTTTACGAAGTCAAGAAAGTATCCAATATTTATGCAGCCATGTATATCAATATATTGCCCTTCTGTATTTTTCAAGTTAAGAGAGTATGAATGAGCACTATTTCAAAGTTTATGCAGCCATGCATAATTAATTTTGTCCTTTTATCCTTATCAAGTTAAGTATCCAAGAATACTATTGGAAAATTTTTGCAGTAGTGCATCATAAGTCTTGTCCATGTTATATTTTTGAAGTCAAGAGAGTATCAAAGGACACTTTTAGAAAATTTATGCTGCCTTTCAAGGAGAAGGCTGGACTGTATTTGAATGCTAATGGTGAATAGGTTTTCAGAAAATGGTACAATAACAAGGCGTATTCAAAAGATCTTGGCCAGGCAGCATGTGAGACGGTCAAATATTTTTCTGTATCTGCCCCTGCCATTAGGAAATAGCATAAGCTTAACTAGCTTATCTTGATAAAAGAACGTGAGAAACTTTTGTGAACTATCATGTATCTTTACACTAATTGGCATCTTTAAAATCAATAGATGCCATCCAACAATTTTCAACGACTAAATCTAATGCAATGCAAATAGAATTCATTTTGAAATGAACGTATGGAATATACTCATTCAGCTTCCTCAATTTGTTATATGAGCCTTACTTTACCATCTCTATTAGGAACTGATAACATTGGGGAGATAAAGGCCCCAGCCTTATGACTACCTTCCTTGACAACTCCTTTCTCTAAAAGACTTTTTATTTCTTGCTCGATAAGTTGGACATTGTCTCTTGCAAAAGATTTAGATAAGACTCATGTTGATAATGGTAATTCCATTGAAAACTCAATGTTTCACCCTCTACAGACTGCAAAATGCTGTTATCTGATGTCAGATTTCTTCACTCTGACAGATAATGACCATTCGGCCCCCCAACAAAAGAATCAATTTTGTGTTGCAAATGTGGTGTAATATAGCTATCAATTATACATGGAAAATAATGTACCTGAGCACTATCTGAAGTCAACGCTTGAAAGATTTGCTTCTTGTGTTGAATGGTTCACTGCCCTCTTGTCTCTTAGAATAGAATTGGTTTTGACCACGGTTCTGACAATGCTGGGAAGGGTAATGAGGACTCCTTTCCCTGTTGAATAAAAAAGGATAATTTCTTTATGTGTAAATGGATTGTCTTACATCTGGTAAGAATCTAGATTTAGGAAGTGACTTATGTACACCCAGATTTCAGTTCATCACTTAATAATGGCCTAAAAGCATCCCTTTGCTTAAATGAAAGCTCAGTATGAACATGCCCAAGAATGGCAATAGAAACAAATAATCGTGTGGCAACAGCCTTGGACTCAGGGCGTCTTACCCTCAGGACACTTCAACAGATCCTCTGTTGTGGTACGGAGAGTATTTGCCACCGAAACAATATGAACCTGCAAGGCAGCTATACTCAGATCTCGTTGTTGATAATCATTATTTAGCAACAACTTTGCTCATTACCCCTCGGGACAAAAAACTTATCACAATTGCTTGGAGTTTATATCTATCATAAATTTCCTATCTTCTTGCAAGACTGAGCTCAGCGTAGAATTTTTCATTAACAATTTTGGCAATCTTGTCAGGAATTGGTGGCCCTTCATGATCCTTAGAAGAAAGTGATTCCAAGAATTTAGCACTATCCTTATCAATTTTATTCCCTGTAACAGGAGTAAAGTCATCACCGCGAGAAATGCTCACCACATCCTCCTCACTAGCACTAACAGGCCAAAATCCTCATTATCCTTCTTGCATGTTGTTATTGCTTCATCAGAAGCTAGCATATGATCTTCCTTAAAAATCAAGGGGTCTGCTTCTTCTAAAGCTAATACGTTTACGTCCACAGAAGATGATTTTGTAAGCCTCATAGGGCTGATATGCGTGAAAGTTCTGTGAGGACTTTTTACCTTTTAACAGACAGTTGTGTCAGCCACAATCTGTTTCATGGAAGATAAACTAATCAATAAAGAGTTTTGATCAGATATGATGGAAGCAATACCTATCAAAAGAAAGGAAAATATAGAAACAGACAGAAAAATCATACGATAATCTTTTATGTAATAAAAAAGGCAAGAAAAACTTGAACATCCAGTCGGTTGGCTTACAAGAAAGACTTGAACATTTAGTCGGTTGGCAGAGATTCCAAATTATTTGTCCTGCCGAAAATCCAAACATGCAACTGGCTGGCTTGGCTTACACTGTGCTATCTCTCATACAGCTCTGTAATGGTGGCTGATGACGAAATAAAACTGCTGTTTTGTTAGGAACGACAATAAAAAGCAAACCTTGCACATTTCCGCAGTATTTATTGTGTGTAACTGTCGTGTAAATTGTTTACGGGCTAATTTTTTGCAATGTTCATTGATGCTTTGTGGGCCAGAGCCTGCTTTGCCTCTTTTTCGTGTTAAATTTTTCTACTTGCGTATATTTAGTAATATTCTTTTCAAGACATCATCCTTTTACAATAGAGAGAATCATGTTTTCTCATAAACAGCAAATTATTGCCATCTTTTCCCTAAGCTGTACCTTGCATTTTATCCTTGTCAACTACTATGCCCCTGCCATGATAATTCAAATCTAAACTTATCTTTGTACTACGATTTGATGAATGAATGATGTGAGACAGTTTTAGTCAGCCTAGATTCAATTTAGAGAGCTTTACTTGTTTGTTTTAGCTTAGTTATTTTTTGTGACACTTTTTGGAGTAATTGTGCTGTTAAATGAAGAAAGTTTTGTCTTTCAGAGATGAACTACCAAAACCCACTGTTGCACTGGACTACACTTTTGGTAGGATCCCAAGAAGCCACAAGATGGTAAGTTTGTTTTAATATATCTGTCAACTAATCTAGAGCAGTTTGATTCAATTTAAGTTTCAATGGTTGGTCATGTCCATCGTGGGATACCAATACCAACGTTCTATTTTTTGTAATAAAAGGGAGAGCTTTCCTTGAAATTAGGGACAAGAAATATCAAGCTTAACCTTTTCAGACTTTAATAAGTGATCTGGAAGGAACTTTTCCTGCTACCGATAAACAGGGCTCGTGCAGATCCTTGAACTCCTTGAAAAATGCTGGATTTTGAGATGTCATTTGAAGGGCACTTGAAACTCCTTTAGAATAGTTCCAGATGAAATTTCTTGTTAATAATTCCCGCTAAATGCTCTGAAATTGGGGGGCCCATATTTTTTGCAGTTGCTACAGCATTTTCGACCTCAGTTAAAAACTGATTTTGTGAAGCTGTGTCAATTTTAGTAGCATTGGCTTCCTCCTCAATGTCCTGTTCACCGAAAAGACTAACAACATCGTCAGCTGAAGGACAAGTCTCAGTATTATGCCCGGCTATTGCAGGGGCTGCTGAGTTTGCAACACTATGAGAAGCAGAAGGGGCATTATGAATAACGGCTGGAAAAGAATCCTGATATATTATCGGCATATTGCCATCTTCAGCAACAGAAGATGATCGATTTTTCTTAGAAGGAGGCTCATTGAAATCCCCGATGTCGGAGTCAGAGTCTGATGTACACGGCGCACGCCCATGCTTTCCTTGTCCTCTGACTACTTGAACAAGTAATTGATTTGAATGCATAATTGATTCATTCATTCGATTTAAAATAAAAGATATATCTACTGATTGACTACGTTCCGCTACTTCACAAGTAGGAGGCGATGCAACTTCCAAAGAAGTTTCTCGATTGGAAACCATTGTAGAATTTTCAACATTTTCAGCAGACATAGTTTTTCAAGAAAATAGTTGTTATGAAGTAACTAGTTAATAAACAAAACACTACTTAGCTGTTAAAATGATGGCAAAACCAAAGAGAGCAGCTACTGAAACCAACAGGCGAAGCCAAACACGCAGTGTCTTTTCACGACCGGTTAGCACAAGCACCAACACACAACTGGTTCACATGCGCCGCGACGCACTATCTCGTGCAGCTCCGCAGGGAGCAAGGCCGATGACGTAAGAGAATGAGAACCTTTCCTTGAAAATTGATCACACTCCTTTAAATTTTTGAATGTTTACAGTTTACTTCTTTCACAGCAATAAAAAATTCAAACCACAGCGCTAGTCGACAACTCTTTATTTGTTTTAATGATCAGGGATCTAAATATGCTTTCTAGAAGGATTTTTCGCGCTGATTTCATTGATCTTATCAGCCCTTTTTACGCCGGCCCTTAATGGCGCTAATTGTCCTAAGTGGTGTTAAAAGGACCGGCTTTAAAAGGGCCGGTGCTACATTGGCCAATGGTTGACAATTTTTGGTAAAGCAGAGGCGTTATTTTTGTAGCTCATGCTTTTGGAACCATTTACTTTCTCGCCATCAGAAAATTCATGTAGAATTGTGTCATTGCATTGTCAAAATCAGGTAATTTTTGAAGCTTTGAAAGCTGCATACTGCTGATACAATAGCTGAAAGATTGTCTTTCCAGCCTTCTGAGAACCATTATAGTGAAAAATTTTCTCGGAGCCCAACCACGATAAACCTTAAAGTAGAATCTAGATTCGAAAGAATGTTTAACACATGCTCTATAAATTTTACTTAAAAAATTAGTTGCATGACTTTCTTACGAGATACTGTATTCACAAAAATCAATCTCAAAATAGTGTTTTCTAGCCTTCTGAGAAACTATTATTTTGAAAATTTTTCTCTGGGTCGAGCCATAGTGAGCCCTGTAGTGGACTCTGGATATGAGAGAACGCTCAACACACTTTCTGTAAACTCTGAATTAATTACTTAAAAGATTAGTAACATGGCTCTCTTATGTAACTCTTACTGTATTTGGAAGAATAATATCAAGATAGCGTTTGCCAGCCTTCTGAAGAACCTTCATTTTGAAAATTTCTCCTGGCTCTACCACGGTGAACCCTATAACTGACACTTGGTACGAGAGTGAGGTCTAGCATGAGGAAAATTTTTGATAGCCATGCTTAAGAAGCCAAAGGAATACATAGTGATCTGTGACAATAGAACAGCTTACTAACCAGGTAAATTCAGGTAAATTTAACCTTACACCCCCCCAACGAAAAAGTTCTCGTAACGTCCTTCCATACAAGTAAACTCGCGAATATGCCAAGAATTGTCTCATTGTTGGTATTTTTGATTTACTGTCCATTCATGGATGTGTTGTGAATGCACTAATGGCCATAATGAATTCATCTTGAAAATTATTCTTGCAATTGTCCTTGAAAACTCCTTTAATTTGCTTGCCAAAATCTTACACGAGTCCTGTATAAAATATTAGTAACAACAAAGCAGATTCTAAATGCATCTTCTTCTGTTTGATTTAACTCAAAGATTGCTCAAGAAGCAGTTTAGTAACTTTGATGAATCTAGCTTCTGTAAAAGCAATTAAAGTGTGGTACCCCATAGGACTCGTGCTATTCACAGGCTCGTGCTAGTGACCTATTAGCCTGTGAGCCTACAACCCACGCCTGGCACCCCCCTCCACCGCAGCCAAAGTTTATGTTTTCCCTAAACTTCAAAACATGCTGATTGTGAATATACAGGTTAAAATTGAGAAAATTCAGATGCAAGTCCTGTTTTTTGTTAGATTGAAAAATAGGTACTATGTACTGTACAAGCGCATTTTTGTCCTTGAGTCAGTAATCAAACTATTTGTCTTTCCAGTTCTAAATAGCACTATATTAACAAGTTTTTGCCCAAGTATGAAGCAGAATAGTTTTTAGTGTATAAAAAGTGACTAATTGTTACTCCATTCTTTTGTGCTTCTTCAGTATTGTAAGATACTATGACGTCATATTCTGCTATCTTGGAGAGCATAATGTACTGTTCACTTACAAAGCACGCTAGAGTACCAACATGATCGGGGGGGGGGGGCTGGGGATTAACAAGAAGCTGAGGAATATCCTGGGAATTAGTAAGTTGAGGGTGTTAATTAAATGGGGGTCTGGGAGCGCAAACAACATGCATACTTCTGTGATCTGCCACACGGTAACACGAAGAAGAGTCATTTTGATTTATCTAATAAATTTCAGAAGAAGCCAAATATCATGCATGACTTCCTCCAAATAAATAATTTAAGGTTTACAATTAGCGCATGCAAAGAGTTGGAAAGACATCCAAAGGTTATAAATCGGAGGGGGATTGCCCTTCCTTGGCCCACAACTGTCACTTTTCTTGAAGGCATGGATGACCATTTACCTCCTAATCTAAGAAAGTCCATACAAGTGATCATGTCAGGGAGCAGTTATTCACTACCCAATTCTGAATAAGTTGAGTGCATTGTAAGCTCAATCGAACATGACATTTTCACAACAGTTACAATCAGAAAGTTGAGATTACAAAGCGCGTTCCTGCATCAGGTACTCTGTGTCATCTGTTCATAAGTCCTCAGCTAAATACAGATCGATATACTTGATCATACCCGAAGTTAAATATTTATCCTTGACTTGAATCCTTTGGTTACGTAATCAAAGACCAGTAACAAAATGGTTCCACTATCGCAGCTCAGGGGATAGTGATGCAAGAGCTAGATGTTAATGAAAGTAACAATTTGGAAGGGGGAGGCTTTCTCACGATGCTATTCTTGCCACGAGGTGGCAAACATCCATTTGATTGTCCTCTGAATCCTATTTACCTGACTACCATATATCAGCAGAATAAGCACAGTGATGAAAGTCATTCAGAACTCTTTCCTTAAAGAATTGATGCCAGAAAATTTTCCGATGGGATCAATTTGAAGTTGAAGATCTCTAACCTGCTGCCAAATGGAGAAGGCCAAGGACTACTTGGATGGTCTGTAGTTACTTCAGAATCAAGAAGAAAGCCAGCTAGTTTGACCATGGTTGATTTCTATCCTTAAATTAATGAGCCTATAAGTACTGCATAGCTATGCCTTTAGTATTCTTTGCAAAGCAGTATGGAAATTGGTTAAACCTATGTTATCATTACTTTTGATCAAGGGGTTTCATGAAGGCATATCCTTAAATTTTGAGCAGAACAGGTAGGTACAAATATGACATTGTCATTATCAGATCACTTATTCTGCTATACGTCTATATAATGATGCATGTAAAAAGATGAATGGGGAAGGTCTATTTGATAGGTTTTTCGAGTATCGATTGTTGCCCGATGGTTTTCTAACAGTGAAACTGCAGGGAAATAAGTACAGTTGTGCAGTGCATTGCCACAAGGCATTTCTTCAAGATCTTGGGAGAATGCTGCTGTAAAGGAAAGCCATGCTGAATTAAAGCAGCAAGTACGTTAGTGCTAATTACAACTGGAAAGAAAATAGTTTGATTACTGAATTAAGGACCAAAGTACAGTATAGAGTACCTATTTTTCAATCTAAAAAAGACAGGACTTGCATCTCAGTTTATTCAATGTTAGCAGGTATATTCATAATCAGCATGTTTTGAAGTAGAGGGAAAACATACACTTTGGCTGTGGTAGGGGGGGGTGCCAGGTGGGGAATTTTAGCTCATGGACGATGAGCTTTTCATATTGCATATCAATGATGTTGAGTCCAGATCTGTGTGCAAATGAAATCTGTTCGAATATCGATGAGGATGAAAAAGCTTAGATACTAGCAAAATTGAATATGTGATTAGAGGTTAATAGGAGATAGCACTGTACTGCGAAGATTTGGAGGTCAAACTTGAGACAGCTGATATTTTTTCCAATTACGTCAAGTTTTTGAGATACGAGTTTGGACAAGAATTGTTATCAACATTCTCTAGGGATATGTATTACCTCTACGTTTTGATAAAGTGCTTCTTCAAAGCGAGCATTTTATCTGCAATAGAGATTGTATATTACGCAGAAGCTAATCGTGGGTGAAAGCTCTTTTTATTGACTGCTTCCTGTGATGAGCAGCCACCATTTCTTATTTCAAACACTAGCAATAATCTACAAGAAACTCACATTCAACCAGCCTTGGAACGTTCTTAACTGATGCGATTATCCTGTTGGAATTGCTCTCCCTTTTCCGTACCTAAGGTTTAGGCCTAATTTTTTATTTTTCTTCAGGAGTTTTTTCACTTCTTTCTCATCTTCTGCACTCCAGTTTGTTTCAAGAAAGTTTTACTTACTACCTCCAGGGACTGCCAAGTGAACAGCTCAGGTGCAGTCAGCATGTAGTCAAACATTGAGTCCTTTATCTGAGGCCCATCAAAAATTTCAACCTTAACCTGTTCCAAGCTCATCGTAGGAAGCTTCAGCTGAAGGACAGCAGAACCTCTGCCTTCTCTGCCCATTGCACTTTCAATGTTTTTCATAAGTCTCAGTTTAATGTGCAAGGGTGGAGTTAATATCTTGTTTGGTTCAAAAAGAGGGTGAGACTGAGCATTGAACAAACCAGGTTCCAACCCTTGCCTTGGCAGACATTCTTTTCTGAAATAGTATTGTTTATCAGCCTGACTAGTCCAGAAACATAGAAAGCATGGGTGCTTTTATACCTACTCAGTAGTCCTAAAACCAATCCAACAACCTTAAACTCTCAAGAAACCATTGTCATAGTAATTCAGATCGGACAAAACTGATCCATATTTCGTGGAATGGAGTTTGGCTTTGCTAAACACTAAATACTATCTAGGTGTACATAGAAACAGTTCAGTTTCAGCTTCTTAAAGTTAAAAACAGACAGTTTTGGTTTACATTTGAAGCTGCTCGAGTTTTCTTTATCTATATGAGAATAAGAATTGGGCTAGCGACAGCCCTATATTTCTTGAACTGAGTACTATTCAATGGTCAATGCATACACTTATCATATCTCAAAGTCTTGACCTGACTAATGAAAATGAATCATATATTTGGATTCAGTGAGCCAAAAATTGCCCAGATTAGTTGAAAACCTTTGACCTTTGAAACAAGTTTTTAAATCCAGGCCAGTGTAATTGAATAGAATAGTCAATGGTTTAACAGATCATTTCTTTAATACTAATGAGTCCATAAAAGGGGAATTAGCATCTAGAGAAGCCTTAATTAGAAAGAGCAATGGAAAGCCTTCAAAAAAACTCAAGGGGGCCAAAAACAGCTCCTTAATAAAGTTTAAAAACATCCTGTCACAAAGAAAACTGAGCATAGTCTGCAAAGCTCTTGTTGAAAGATATCTTGGCTATGATGATTTCATTTAGAGTGCTCTTTCCAGCACCAAGCTATTGTAGCTGCAGTAACTTCAAACAATTCCAAGGAGAAAGAATCCGTGAGGTCAAGAGCAAGACTGTTTCGTTTGATTTATCGTCGTCAGAAAACATGCAATTGGTAAAAATTAGTATTTCAACAAATCTTGACGTCAGAAAGTTTGTGATGTCGAAAACAGATGCACTACTATTTTTTTAGTTTGCCTCGGCGATATCTTGTGATGATATAGATTTGTACGTAGTTTTTGGTATGAAGTAGGTGGGCATCCGGGAGAGGGGGAATACCTGAATGCGGACAATGCCGGACAAAGGAGAGAGGTGGTTCTAAAAATTCACGTTTCTTCCAGATGTCCTTTGTAAATGGGCCCTTGTGATTTGTCACTTCCCAATATATATTTTAATAGGAGCCTTAATCTCAATTCAGTTCATTGTATTAAATTAATTATGGTGGTATTCTAAATATATGCAAAGGACATTATTTAATAGCTATCTACGAATGAAATGGACAATTTCGGAGTCTCTAGCCACCATATTTGGAATAGTTGGATATTTTAAACAAACTGCAGAATGAAAATGAACATATCAGGTTCAAAATGTCAGGGTCAAGACCCAAACCCTTGGCAAGTTGATTGAAATTGAAATGGATGCTATTTGTCAAACCTTGAAAAATTTGACAAATTGGTATTTTATCCAAGAGGACAAAAGTATCTCGCAGTGAAGTTATTATTTGTGAGACAGCTGATGCTCCAATGCTACTTAACTATAAGTACAAGGAAAACAAATGGCGTAAATAATCTGTTGGTACTACAGCACTTTACCACAGCACGAAAAAGCAGCAAAATTCTTTTCACATACTGAACGCTTTTTTCGTCCGACACTCATCAGAGTATAAAAACGTCGGATAGTGACCTAAAGGTTAACCGAAATATATTTCCTGATGCGGTTGCATGTGATAGGATGCGTCTAATTGGCCTCACCCCAAGAGAGGCCAATTAGGACCTTTTACCCATTGTTTACTTGAAGAGTGCCAATGAGAAAACAAACTCTCTTTGTCTACACAAGACTGGGTTTGAGTCTTGATGTAAACAGATTCCAAAACACTTAAACGAAAAGACGATCTGGCTTGTGCAATGATCCAAAAATTATTGTCTGTATAAGTTTGGGCGCATTCTGAATGCTTTACCGCACAACTCTTTGATGTCCAAATTGAAATTTAGATTGTTATCAATTGTAAGGCCGAGTAGCTTCACTGGCTTATCCTCTGGAATTATTTTCCCATTCACATTTAGCAGCGGTGTAGCTTTTCCTTTATCTTTCTAAACCTTCAACATTAGCTCAAACCAAGTTTAGGAATCAGATTCTTCCCATTATAAGGATCAATGATGGAACAAATGCATTATATTCAGCAGCAAGTTACTTTCCATTATTTTGAAAGGTATTGCCTCAAAATGTTTTTCTGGGGAGCCCCCAGACACCCAATTTTTGACTCGCTTACTTGTTGAAAGATTATTTTGCCATATTGGCCTCCTGTGCTTAAGTCGCCAAGAAGCATACAGAACGATCCTAGCTGCTATTGAAGTGTAAGTCTTTATTTGGCTTGGCTCAGACGTAGTTAGATATTCTTAAAAGATACCCTAGTTAGCCCTAGTACTATTTGATGACCCTAGGATAGCCCTTGGCTTTAAAAAGGTTAGTGACCCCTGCCCTAGTCGTATGGTTGCTACTCTTGGAGAACAACTTTGTATTGTTGAATTGTGTTTGCAATAGTTTCAGTTGAAGCTTGTGTGAAATTCAGCGTTACTCTGAGTTGTTTTTCATCTATTCAAAATCTGATTACAGATATTTCCACAGAGTTTTAATTTTTTGCTATGAAATATTTCTTTTAAGATAAAGGACGTTTGCCATATTTATGAGCTTGGAGCTGGAACTAGTATGTCCCATTTATTGGATTGTTTCATCAATTCTATATCAATGAATCCAAGGTAGAGTACTGATAATTTTTCCAGTTTTTTGAAACCTATTCCTTTTTCATAGTTTGTTACTTCTGTTGAAATGAGACGTTCATCAATGTATTTTGTGTCTCTGCATGTTAGTCTAAAGGTCATTCATCGCAATTTCCAGGAAATCTTAACTGGAACTTTATACAGAAAGACTGTAAAATAGTCCTAACCATATTTGCACGATAGGGATATCACCTATTGAATCAATCATTGGTAGACTATTTTTGTTGCTAGTAGTAGATTGTCAATAGAACAAGTGGAAGTAATTGAGAAATTAATCAGTTTTTTGCATCTTTTCTGGCTCAATTTGTTCCCTTGCCCTCTCTGTATAATCCAGGATTCACTCTGTTGTATAAGTTTAAGCAATAAACCAATGAATCGCGCCATCCCCAACTGCAAAGTCAACTTTTGTTGACTAGGTTGTTCTATCTAGCTTGATTATTCCTATAAATGTGATACTCAGAACAGCGCTCTTCTTACCTTTCATAGGAGGAGTAGGGGGTGCATAAGTGCCCTTTTGAAATGTAACAACTTTCTTTCCAAATATTAGAGATCAGATACACCAGCTTAATAAGCAATGTTTGGTTGGAGGAGAGAGCTATGTATGTGATTGCAATAAATGCTATATCCTCTGCTGAGGAATGGAACAACAATTTTCCAAAAAGGAGCTTTGGAAGCCCACAGTTTTCTAAACTCGGTTCACTCGCCTATAGTTATGAATGTCTTGTTGCTCCTGCTGGTTATCCTTGCCTTACTGTTGTTCATTCGTCCCTGACTCAGAAGAATTACTTATTTCTTGACGCTTAGTCAGTGGTGGCACGTGCAATGGGGCTTGTGGTGCTCAGCCCCACGAAGAAAAGTTGAGTATATGTTTCCAATCAACTTTACATGTAATGGTTGTAATTGGTATCCGCTACCGCTCATATTTTTCATCCTTTCCATAGCCCAACAATGGTTTGTTAATTGCTTCTCTTCGTCTTGCCTCCTGCTGTTGTTATACTAGGAGGTGAAAAAGCTCGGTTCAATATTTGATGGTCGACCAATCAGGCTGAAGTTACATGGTAGCCTTTCGCCTTAATTTTGCCCTATGATTGGCTTATTACGCATAACCAGTACGTCATTTAGGGCCAGATGAAAGTAGCCCTCAAGAATTCAATTCAACATTTATTTGTAAATACTCAGGTAGTATCCAGCTCAACAGTATAATTTCAATTATTTGTGATGGCAGTTGAAGTTAATTTATTCCCTGTAGTTTTTGAGATGCCGTATTTCTCTGCCTTATAAGCCCACGGCTTATCTGTGTTGGTAAATTTTTTCGGTTGAGCCTATCTGCGGGGGTAAGGGCTTATCGGTGGCAAGCTTATTTGAGGTGCAAGGGACTGTTCAGTGAGAAAAGGATCAAAAATTCTTGGTTTGCAAACTTAGGGACGTTTCATAAAGTATCTACGACAAGGGGGCGGAGGGTATGTGGCTTTACTCAAAAAATTTTCATAGCCTCTATAAAAAGGACAGAAAAGCTCCATGACCCATTTTGAGAAGGCAAAAGTTTTTCGTCGCCCATGTCAAAGCTTCATAGCTTGCTTTTCAGCTGATAGCATTTAGTTATCTAGATGCCCTCTTTTGAATGTATGTTTTCATCATGTCATTAAAATTGTTGTCATAAATATCCTGAACCATTATTTACACTAATTCACCCTAATCTATTTTATCTAAATTTTTATCGATACGAAACAAACTCTGTTGTAGTTTGTGGTCACACAACCACTTTATGTTTTCATGAAGACACTCTCATGAGCAAGGTCATTATCACTATTTTTACTTTCACCACCACTGTCATTATCTCCCTCTTCACTGTCATCATCGTTACTGACTGTTGCACGAATCAAATGATCCTCTGTGCTGCTGGTACCATCCACAAAATTGCTATCATTTTCATTTTCTGAAACATCATTTTCCATTGCTGTTGCTGGTTTGTATCCTGCGTCAACTTCCTTGTTCATTCACTGAAACAAGAGTTGTTGCAATATGTCCTTGAATGAAATGTGCCTTTGCGGGCTTTTTAGAATACAAAAGTACAAAGTAAATAGGGGACATTATTTTCATGCTTTCAAGGAAAAATGGAAACACCCACGGAAAGTGCAACCAGTTATGAAAGTTAATTTTCAGATTCTGAATGCTTATAACAACTTGAACTTTTACTTTTTAGTCAATGAAAGCATCATATAATTCTAAAACTTTTATTTGGATTTGCTCAAAAATTTTTCTGGCTCATTAAGAATCTGCAAACATTTTTGTGGCCCATTGAGAAGCAGTGAAAATGTTTGGTGGTCCCCGCCTATATCTTCCCCCCCCCTGTAGTAGATACTTTATGACACGTCCCTTATTTAAGCAGCTAGAGTAATATCATCTTTGACAACAATCTATGTATAAATTGCGTATAATAATTTCTTTCAGGAGAGCGCTCATACATACTCGCTTTAACCATTGTAAAAGTCAGTTGCACTCTCACTACCACTCCTTTCTGTCTAAAAAAAGTCCAGGTGGACATATGAAACTCTTGCCTCTGTTTCACCGTCACGTAAGAAAATCCAAATTTGAATCAGGAGAAATTGCGAGTGCGCAGTAGGATATGCAGATTTGTTCATCGAATAACAACATGTTGACTTGAACATCAGAGCGAAGCAGAAATCACGTACTTAGACGCGTGGATGAGCATTTTTCCCATATAACACAGAAAGAGGACGTGGAGTTAAGGTATTAAAACAGACAAGACGCTTTATGAAGCTGAACCCAAGCAAATGTATGTGAGAAACTGATATCGCAATGTAATACTTCTATTTTCGAAGCTTAAAAGAACACTCGATTTTTCGCAGCTACATTTACAGACTTGGTATCAAAATGACTGCCAAAACCTGAAGAATCAAATAAGTATTCAAATAAGAATCAAATAATTCTATCTTTAGCATTTTCAATGTAATAATGACGCAATACCGACTTTTAGCCAACCCTTGTGATTTGCTTAAGATTTTCTTAAGATTCTGGCCATTTGAGCCTCATTTGTCTCATAAACTGTTCTTCAAGATTGTTGGAAACTTTGCACGGCAAAAGAACATGAGGATGGTTTTATATTGTAAATTATGTTCCCAATAAACGTGGTGCTCTCTTTCAAGCTGCTGAATGCACATAGTTTTTTGCCAAATAACTTTTGATTTCCAAAGATTGTTATATCCAACGTGCAATAATTTTTTTTCAATAGGATGATGCATTATATCATCGACCCAAACACATTTTGCTGTTATGTTGCCAGTCCCACCCACAATTGTTTCACGAGCCGCCACTGAGTTTAATACTTTTACACATAGTGTGACATGTAAAAGGCTACTTGTATGAATAGATTCTTTACTAAATTCTTGAATAACGTTTTGAGTGAATGAATTCTATATGAATAAATTCTTCCTTCATGTATTTCTCAGAAGGCTCGTACAATGCTCAGTTTAAACGTATCTTATGATCTTGCTGCAAGCTCCACAATTTGGATGCACAGTGAGCATGAATGACTCATTTTCCAGTTCATTTCATTCAATCCATTACATTTTCATATCATTCCTTTGTTTTTGGCAAAAAATTGAAGTGAAATGAGATTGAATCATAATAAGGTCAGTGAAATGAAAATAAATTGGAAATCAAATAGAACTGAAATGAAGATGACATGAAAATGAAAAGGAAAAGAGGACGGACAAAAATGTTGAGGTTTTGATGTTGTTTTTCCTCAGATTTAAGGCTTCTACTTGATTCCTCCTTTCTCTTTCAGACTGATTTTATTTATGGTAGGTTTAACTAGACAGTGATGGAATTCTTATCGTCAGATAAGTCAGGGAAACTTACAACTTGCAAATAGAATTTTTATTCTGTAGGTCATGGAAAAGATTCAACTTCTTATCATGACTAAATTTTTTAATTTTTTCAGCTTACATTCAAAGTTTGTACTATCCTGAGTTTCATTTTTAGCTTTGTAAGTTGATCTATCTAAGGAAAATGCTAACTAGTTTTGGTATTTTGCCACCCTTAGTCAAAAAGAGTGTTGTCATCATGCTAGAAGTAGCGGCTGTCAGCAGTCAAGGGCCAAATCCTCATCTCTCAGGTCAGGGGAAGAGGCAGTTTTTCCAGTAACTGCCAGGGGAAAATGTAGGTTTGTATGAAAACATCAGGGATAATTGTATTTTTGTAGAATTTTCCTTGTACTATTTTCAAAATGTTTGTTTAAATCATGTGGCCCAAATCACACCGTCATGGAAAATACCCAACTGCTGCAGGATCTATAAATCTGATGAATGGAACCCTTCACTACTAATCGTTGGTATTCTGTAGGGCCGAGGGCAGGAATTTTTTTAACCAAACCAGTGTCTGCTTGCTTACAATACCATTTTGACGAGTATTCTCTACATGTAAAATACACATATCCGAGAATGGAACTTGCCCTACTCTTCCACTTCCTTGGTACGTTAAAAGTTGAGATTCAACTCATTCATCTCTGCTAATTTTACCTCCATCAAGCTACGGTTTATGGGTATTAATATGTCGTCCGCATATCTTTCAAAGAATACAGCATCATCGCAAATTTTAACAACCAAGTGCTAGCCACATGCAGGGCTGATTGCGAACCCATAGCTAGTCATCAACCCGCTGGTATGCTGGTATGTGCGATCGTGTGTGGATCAGATAATGTTTTTTTGCTGCCAAGTGAGCCAACTTCATGAACGTTTGTTTGCCAAATGGATGCTGTTGAAATCAACCTGAGAACAGAAGGTATGCCGTTTCTTTATTAGTTTATTGATTGGCACATTAGTGCAGAGAGAAATGACGTCAGACTACTATCAGGATCTAAGGACATCATTGCTTGCTTTCCAGTGAGAGATGACCAATAGCCATTTTGCCTCTTTCTCGGCAATTCTATAGTACAACAAACCTGGCATGCTTTCTTCTATTTTCCCATCCACATATAGACTATTTAGGGCAATATCATTGCGTTCTTCTTTCAAGCAAAACTCCTTTATACTTTTTCTATTCGCAGTAATTTCCCTGAACTGAAATTGATGTCAATCAGTTTTTACTAGAAGATGACAGACTTCATCACACATATACCGGTCCCTCTTTCAAAGGGAACCATCAGAAGCTTGCTCTCTTTTTGGAATCACTGAGCAATTTCAGGCATTGTAGAAGCTTTTTGCTGAAGCAGTTCTTTACATATTTTAATTTCAATTTTACAATAGAGGCCAGGATGCAGTTCATTCTATTGATTCTTATAATGCTGTGCAGAGGAATTTGGTTAAAATGTGTAATTATGGTACGTTGGAGTACAACTTGATGCGTGATATAATTGTTAAGGGTATCTGTAAGAGCTCAATAAAGAAAAGGTTACTGCAAGAGTTTGATTGAGCTTTGAAAAGATGTATAGATATCTGCAGACCATTGTTTGCATTTAAGTGGCTGTGTCCCAGCTCTCTGGGTAACAACAATGTCTCTGATTGTGAGGATAGTTTTATTAATCTCCTTGAAAGCTATAAGGAAATGAGGTGCTGAAAGCTAATAGCAATCTGCTTCTTGCATTTCCATCTTCACTTCTTCACTGAAAGTCACAGACAGTACCTCATGAGCAAGGTGAAAATTGTCATGACAACATAAATATCATAAATATAATGGAAACTAGGTATTAGAATTTTGGAATGAAACCATTATCGTATATCACTTCTGGATGCTGTATCATGATAATTCTGACAGTAAGTTGAAGTAGAAATAAAATATATGAAGAACCAAAATCCCATAAATGTTGCATTATAGCTTTGGACACACTTCTTAGGACATAATTGAATTATGCAAGATTTGAGTTATGTTAATGAGTTTTTCAGAATATTTGCAGTATGAATCGTTGCATAAGCTAGTTTATGGAATAGAAGTTATATGAAGTTCCAAATAAAATAGCAAAAGAAATAGAGCCAACTACTATTGCACTGTAACCTTAAGATATTCGAAGGAAGTTTGTTATATGGCGACTGCTGATATGACTGACTACAAACGAGTGGCCTAACCGAGCAGAATGAAGGAATGTAACTAAAGGCGAATTGGTAGGAGGTCGGGGTTACTATACCTAACATTCTTCTCCACCTTATTAAAATGCTGTGTAATTAAATGCAAACATAACAAAGATAACATCAAAAGTATGAATCGCATAAAGCGTTCAAAGGGTTGTTAGTAAAACACCCTTCCATTATTCTTTGGTGAAGTTGAGTAGGTGGATATCTGCGATTTCACATTATTGCTTTATCTTCAGATTCCCGTTTGCTTGAGCATGATTCTTCTTCGACTTGCCACCGATCTTTCGTGTGAGATGGGTTTTTCTTCTTGAAATGCTGTGTGGCTTCGCAAGAGAGTATGGTGCGTTACTGTTTTTGTTCACTGAATCTTGGCTGGCATGTGCTTTCGACGGTGTTAGCAGATTATGATGAACCACCTGTCTTTTACTTGTCGAATCATTTTCTATTTGAAATTTAGCCCATTTGGTAACTTACTAAAAGCAGTCCATGGTCCATATCTGCGAGGTGATAGCTTTCTATTTTGACCGGTCTTAAAATATTTAGTTCGCAACCACACCTTCTCCCCTACGTAATAATCGTGAAAGGGTATGTTCTTGTTGTATTGCTTTTGCATTTTACTAACATTTCGAGTAACACGTTGATGTGCATCCGTCGGACGCATTTTGAGTTCCGCGGCATATAAATTTGGCTTCAGGATATCATTGTTGTTCGGGTAAGCGTTTTGATCAAAAAGAAGGTCCCGCGGCAAAACGGGCTGAGGACCAACAACTATCTCATAAGGTGTATGTTTTGTTGTAGAACTGTTACTTTTATTCAAGGCAAAGACGTCAGGTAGTAAAGAGCGCCAAAGTTTTTGCTGAGTGCCACTGTCAACGGGAGTAGAGTCAGATACTTCACGAATATTGTGAACATTCCTTTCAGCAAATTGGTTTCCCTGACTGTAGTATGCTGATTAAAAGAAAAATTTCGTAGCAATACCATTTTTACACGAATAGATCTTCATCTATATTGAAATAAACTAAATGATCATCATAATACTTTAAGTACATCATAATGGTTTAGTCCAACATCATCAAGAAAAATTACAATAAATCTTAGGCTGTTCTACCAGGGGGTCGTCTTTAATTTATTTTCAGCTCATCAAATAAATTTTCAATTGCTTTTTGAAGAAACAGAGCGTGGGAAGTTCCCTAATGCTCAAGGGTTTTTCATTCCAGGTTTTTAGAGCTGAGTATGAAAATTCTTTCTAGGCATTCTCTAGATTATGCCTAGGAATCTGGATATTTTTGCAGAATCGTGTATTGTATCTGGATTAATGGGACCTTAGGTGGTGCTTGTTCAATAGATTTTCTAGAAATAGCTTTTTAAAGATCTCATAAACCATAACGGCACGATCAACTGTAATTAGCTGTTTAACTGCTAGGAATTAGGGTGTCTAGGTGTCTTTTATCCTTGACGTATGAATTATAGAAGCAACTCTGTCTTGGAGACGTTGAAGACATTTTATTTTTGAGTTTGATAAACTACCCAGATTACATCAGCATACCACATGTAAGTGTAATAGGACTGCTATCCACTACCTTATAAGGTATTGTTAGTTAGCCTCTCTTTCGTTACCCGTCAACCTTCTATTGTTTCTATTGTTTGTGCATATGTATAAATAGTAGAATCGTCATGTGTAAGCTAGTTGGTTTTCGATTACAAAGATTAATGCAAAGAGCTGCGTGTTTTTCAACTCAACTCTGCCACATGACCTTTAATTAGGGATCGATATACATTGTTTATTGAGGACGGAAAGAGAATACTTTTCAGTCTTCTTAGAGATTGAAGACCTCCACGAATTTTGTTGTGAACGGTCATGTACTGTCATTTCCAATTTAATCCTTCATCTACAACGATCCCTAGCGTTTTGGTATTCGTCACTCGTTTTATATCAGAGACATTCCGTCTCAGTGGTTGATGTAGCTCGATTTTATTTTGTTTGAGGATGCCCAATTATCATATAATCTGTTTTTTGAGATTTGCAGTTAATTTACGTATCTGCATCTATGTGGAGATATTTGACAATTCCATTTCGACCTTTTGGATCAGATTTCAACATTAGTAGATGCTACGGTGATATGATTATCATCAGCGTAGATACCTGCTTTAGAGTCTATTAAGCATTGGTCAAAGTCATTGAAGTATATTATAAAGAAGAGGGGCCGAGCCATAAACCTTGCGGGATACCACAAGTTTCAGTTTTAGTCCCCGAATGGAAGCCATTTGCATCTCAGCACTTTTTCCTATTTTTGAGATATGATTGAATCCAGTCTCCAGCAATATCTCGAATGTTGTTTTTCCTCAACTTTCCTTTAAAAATGATGGCCTCTTCTGAGTCGAATACGTCTCACAAAGTTCCCTGATAGTTTGACTGTCAACATTTGACATAAGGCATCAACAACTTCTTTTGCTGATTGGTTTTGTAATGGTTCGGCTTCACAGTATTTTGAAAGCATTTCTCCTATCAACAAAATATACCGATATCCTGCATCATCTTGAGGCATTGCTGCCAAGTCAATTGAGAGAAGTTGCATTGGCGTGTCGGAGAGGAATAATGGAAAAAGTGGGGCTTTGCGCTCATGGGAATTATATTTGGTTCTTTTGCAAACTGAACTAGTAAATAAATGGCATTTAATGTAGGCATACATATTAGGCAAATTTGAGGTTTCTTATGGTACTCAGAAAATACAATTTTGCGTAATGATGAAGGTAGAACAGAGGGTCCAGCTATTGTTAATATCTCATCTTCGATTCGTAATTGATTTGCAACGCGTTTTAATTTGCCTTCCTTGATGATATCGCCGGTGAGAACAATTCTCTTGTTTGGTCCGATTATTGGGTCATCGTTCTGCTCTTGATTCAACTGGGATCAAAACGAAAGGATTTGTATTTGAACAGAGGACAGCTTCTCCTCGAAAAAGTTTTCAAACTCCCCTTGGTTGGCTTGGACAGACATCGATTTAAGTCGAGAAAGAGCATCGGCTTTGGTATTCAATCGCAGTGGAAGGTATTGTATTGAATATTCATATTCTTCTAGCTCTGAGACCCATCTTGCAAACATTCAACGGGGGTCTTTGGTACGTCGAATGTGCACTAGAGGGTTGTGGTCTAAATTGAGGATGAACTCATTTCCTACCAAGTAAACATGCCATGTCCGAACTGATTGGAGGAGGGTGAAGGCTTCTTTGCTATGAGCTGACCAATGTTGCTGTGAAGAATTCAGCAGTGATGCCGAAAAGAAGACTGCAGGGTGAATAGTGCTGTCATACTGTTCTTGGGAAACTGCACCACCTATTGCGACATCACGACATCAACTTCAACGATGAAAGGATCTCCACAACACGGGAAAACTAGGATAGGTTGTGAACATACCTTGTTTTTTCAGCATTTGAAAGGCTGTATCGCAGTTGGCGTCCCGTTTTGATGTAACCTTATCACTTGAGATTCTATTGAGGGGCTTTGATATGTTTACAAAACCCTCAAGAAAATGTCTGTAGAAACCATCAAAACCAAATATCGCCTCAGATTTTTCTTTTTTGTTGGTCTGGAGAACTTGGGGATGACCTCTGTCAGACGATCTTGTGGTTTCATCCCATTAGCTATTAACTCATATCCTAAAAACTCTACTTGATCGCTTACAAAGATACATTTGGATGCCTTCAGGGATATACCTGCTGAACAGAGACGTAGGAAAACGTTAGTTGCCTTTCAACCCTTTAACTCTTCTAACATTCAATATAGTGAACGCTGAAGCTGCGAGGTCTTAAGAGAGAAAGAAGAACTTCATGTTTAACTTAAATCTGTCACGAATATGCAGTGAATGCCCTGGACGGTGTTCAACCAATCAAAATGCTCCATTTTAATCAATAGATTCCTCCTTAATCTGCGAAAACAATGGGATTGGACGCAGAATTTTTTCCAGCGTCCAGTCTTGGTTAGTGATTTAGCAACAGAACAGTTGTATGCAGTCAACGCTTGCAGCCGTAGTGTCTCACTTCCAAGTTCATGAAAGCAGTGGTGCTTGTTGTTGAAAAGGATGCAAAAGTATTTATGGAAGAATTGAAAGAGTATTCCATGGTTACACAATTTTCAGTAAGCAATCTATAATTGCACTTGTGTTCCATTTTTCCGGTAGTAGCAATCGTGAAGACGAGTGAAAGGCAAGTTAATCAGTAGTCTCTTTGGCCTAAGGCGTCTTAAGTCAGTATATTCATCGTATGGATCTCTCGCCTTGATTAGGGAGGGCATTTATTGGTGTTCCACAAATATAGACTCACTAATTCTTAAATTATAGGGATGTTTGGATTGGTTTATTGTTAATGGTTTAAGTGCCA
>OLMO02000302.1:5051344-5088513 GCA_900291935.2 Cassiopea xamachana | reverse complement strand
GTTAAATGAGCCCTATTATATCATAACTTGGTAACCATTATGAATTATGTGATATGCATTTCTAGGTGGAAGTGACTCAACAGCTCTATTTAAATATATTAACTGTACTGCAATTCTTCTGATAACAGAAGGTGTGAGGATCATGAACCCTGAAATATGCAAATCAATTGTCCTGCCTAGAAATGACAGTAATTGACTAAATAGGTAGTAACAGGGGACCTCAGGTAGATGGTCAACATATTGGAGGCCGATCATGGTGAGCAGACAACTACTAGGGAGGGGGGGAGGTTCAACAGTATTCGGGAGCAAGAACAAAATTTGCTTTCTGGCTTTATTCTCCCATACAGATGGCATTTGTGGCGGCAATTGTGATATAAAAGATGTAAAAAACCCATGGAACCTGTAATGGCCTATCTAATTTGGTAACTAAATTGACCTCAATAGAATAGGAACCAGAAGAATTTTGGAACCTAGAACCTCTATGATGAAAAAGCATCATTCTTGTAATCCAGCGTCACCCTCTCTATGCCTCATTGATCTAAGCATCATTTTTTCTATACATTCTTATGCTGCTCATATTCATCGCAGTAACATGTGATCAAAGTACTAAATAACAATCTTGCAGTATGTGATAGCCTACCTAAAATGTGTATTTCAATTGATATTACTAGACCATAAACCAACAGACTCATTGACTTCATAACCTTTTGATGAACTAGCATAATTCTAATACAATTAATCTCTAAATGCTTCTTATACGACAGTGTACTACATTTGACATTAGATTTGTGTAGATTGACTCACCAACAGCAAAGAACTGACGCTGAGCACGCTGTCTACAGATCTGGCACGCAAGCAGAGGGTGGGGTACGAACGCAAAGCTTTTTATGCTGGCTACAATGGTGATAAAATTTGAGAAGCACGTTGGACAAAGCAATGGTGATGGGCAACGAAATACGGAAAAGACCTCTACTATTGGCAAAATTGGCTAAATGGTTAACACCATCCACTGACGATATCTAGGGAATTTTTGCATTCTGTAATTCACTAGACATAGGCGGGAACTTGAACTCCTGCTGGGATGGTACGATGAATGCGTCCTCCGGTAGGGCATATCAGGGTGATGTTAGTTTCAGCTTACATTGGTAACAGCTACGTTGGTAGGAAGGTGAATGGGATCCGATATCGCAGTGTGGACTATCCAATGACAACAAATACATGTGAATCCTCCATTTCCAACATTAGTTATCAACATTAGGCCATGTGTCAGACTACGAGTAGTACGACTGTTCGATCAGCCAATACAACGGCACTATCGAAGAGTAACACTACTCCTGAGATTAATAACACCACTTTCCAAAACTTCTCTACAGCTTTCTGGAATATCCAGATTGTAACAGTTCCATCAAATCAGGTTGAAACTATCAGAGATTCCCTCATTAACTGTCCTGAGGAACTTTCTTTCTCTCTCTCTCTCTAGTACGCTTCTCCGTCTCCTATGAAGACATAGCGCACCGAGTCAGGTTTAGCCATGTGCTTTTATCTTGTGCCATCATTTCTAACTCTGCCTGTCTGTTTTTCCCACCACCTTCTAAAACCACCACCTTTACTCTGTTCATGTCTTTTTCTACTGTTTCAACCCATGTTGTCTTCGTCCTTCCTCTTGGCTTTCTCACATATCTCTGGAATTCTCTTAGGGCCCTTTTTGCTGGTGTTTTCTCTGGTAATCTAGCCATGTGCCCATACCATGATTAATGCTAAGAGGAAGTAACACATGGACAATAGGGATTACTCACCTTCTGCATTAACCGCAGATACCCGCGTATCTGCCCAATTAAAATCGCCCTAAAATGACGCGTAAACAGCTCTCCGTGTTACGTGCATATCTTAAATANAGTTTTAAATGATAATTTGTGTAAATTATGCTATGCTGTTGTTTAATTATTTTGATTTGAGCTTGACGCAGACACAAGAAGAAATTGAATATGTTTGAATATTGATGAACAAAACAAAAAAGTTGATTTTATTGCATTTTTTCATCAAAACAATTAAGCGAGATATTAAAAATATAAGAACGTACAATAAATAACAGAAGAAATCAGAGCAATAATAATTGTTTTTGATGTCAATGTACTTGTTTCAAAGCGATCTACAAATCTTGCAAGTAAACTTTTGTTAGTTCTCGGGCCTCTTCATCTGTTGCATTTGCCTTCATTCTGGAAGCTAGATTTTACACTTCGAGCGGGAAGTTGTTGACAAAAACAACTCAAAACTATATTGTTTTCCTTTTTGTAGCGAATTTTCGAATTTCCTTAATATTCCTTAGATTTTACTCGAATTTCCTTCTTTTTCCTTCTAAATTGGATTTCCTTTTGATTTCCTTCTGAAGGTTGAAATTTCCTTAAAAAAGGAAATTTCCTTCCAAGATAAAGCACTTGTAGGAAGAAACATGAAAATAGGTATGAGGCATTAGTGCTTCATCAAAGAGTTAGAAATATCAGTATAACTAATAGATAGCATTTATAGATCAATAGATAGGTATTATTTGCAATACGTGTTATCATTAAGTATGTTCGCTCTTATGCACCTAATTTTGTTTTGAATCATTAAGTATCAAAACCACGAGATCCGACTCTAGCTCGATGAACACGTAGAGCACAATGTACAGGGTTCATGCGGTCAGGAAAAATCAGGAACAATCAGGAAAAAAGTATAGTTTTAAGGGAAGTCAGGAAAAGTCAGGAGAAGTCATGAAAAGTCAGGAAATGTTGCTAAAACATAAAAAAAAGTCAGGAAAAGTCAGGAGATTTTATCAGTAACATGAATTGTTTGCTGCCCAATTTTTGAGTTATATCGATGTTCAACGGTCATTGGTCACGGTTAAAACATAAGCATATAGCCTGAAATGCAAATACAGTCTGTTCCAAAATGTCATTTCCTAAATTGAGAGTGAAATTGAACCATACCGAATGCGAATCCGGACTGCAACTGCCATCTTACATGCATTGCTCTAAGGATTACATTTTAATTATCTGGTATGTAGCTGCAAGTTGCAAGTACCGCGGAGGGTATGGGGGTGTGACCTCCCAACAGATAAGAAAGCAATTTGTAGGGAAGTTGCATCCCTTCGCAAGGTAGCAATGATGCGGCAAAGAAGACACCAATTTTTATCGTATAGTGCAAAGGGGGCTTTTTCGGATTTCTAAAGGACGTGTCTTTGAAAATTTCTCCTGAAGGCCAGCCACCAGACCCCATTTTTACTCCTCCCCTGTTTCATACCACAGTGCTTGAAGTTAGGGTCCACAATTGCTGTGCCCTCCCTTTACAGACTATCCTTTTACTGGCATGCTTTCCATCAGGCAAATATAGGGCTTCCTGCATTTCCAAGAAGTTAGCACTTTCTATTTAAGTACCCTTTGAGTGCAGACAGAAGTCACTAAAATGAATACACATTTTTTCATAAGAGAGTGGTTTTATAAAGAAGTAGTACCCAGTTGCTCAAGAAGTTAAGACAGTTCCTTCCTGGATTTTTGAATTTTTGAAGCCTAAGAAAGCTTGTAAGAGTGCATTTCTCGAGTTAGTTGAAATTGCTCGTTATTATCAGATTGAAAATTAGACGATTTTTCTTTTGAGAATATTGTACCGCCATTCATGTTCCACTATAGAGTATCATTTAAGACAGTGGTTCTCAATCTGTTTTACCCATGGACCCCTTTTCCCTTAATTTTGTTGTTGTAGACCCTGCACAGCACTTATTCAGTTTTGAGAGCAGTTATAGTTAATGAGTTTACTATAGCTGATGAGGGGAAAACATGCAAGTCAATGAGATCCCTGGGGCTGATACTGATCAGCGAGTTTCTTTATATCTGGTTCTATCGATGTTAATGATAATCGAAGATCGCCTTTCTTTACAATATCCAGTCTGTTGCGAACTTTTGAGAGCAGATTGTAAGCACGACTAAGCTCCGCTTCAACAAAGTAAGGTCATGGAAAAGCTATAGCATAAAGCTGCGCTGTATCACATAGTAGTAGGTACTTCGTAGCGACATCGTTTCCCTTCCATATATTACATTCCTTATCCTTGAATGTATCCCATAATAGTTCATTACTTTGCAATTCAATGAGAGTTTCCTTTAAAGAAGCATCTACATCGGCAACATTAACCTCGAAAGGAATTGTCACCCAAGCTGGAATGGCCATCATGAGTAGGTCACTAAATCGCGTCTGCATGTCTTGTTACATGTTTTCCAAGTATTCACTATATAATACAAGGTCCTCATCGTTCACATTGCTTCTTATAGATGCCAAGCAAGGAAACTGTTCAAATGCACGACGCCTGATTTTATTTTTATACAACTGCAGTTTTCTCAGAAAGGCAACAATAACACCTTCGCTAGATATAAGATCAGTATCTTTCCCTTGGAGCTGTTTATTAAATGAATTTAGTTTCTCAAATATATCTGATAAGTAAATACATCACATTTTGTTGCAAGCAGCTGTTCTCCAAGTTGTGTGTTTGCAAGGAATGAGACAATGTAGTCCCAGAGTAAAATAAAGCGCTGAAGGCAATTCCCTTTTGATAATCATCTCACCTCTGTATGTAATACAAGGCGCTCAAAATCCTCTTCATTTTAAATTAACATAATTCACGAAAAAGGCGGTCTCGGAGAGAATTGATTTGATATGGTTCACTATTTCTTTGACAACATGGAGAGCATCATGTAGGTGTCCGCTCAATGTCTTTGCCACTAGGTATTGGCGGTGAATCACACAGTGAATGAAAAACACTCCAGGGATAGCCTTCTTCAAATATGCAATAAAACCTTTATATCTACCTTTCATTGATGGTGCACCATCAGTAGCACATGCACTTATGTTTGTAAACGGAACAGTTTTTTCCTTCAAATAAGCAGCTACGTCATTAAAAATTTTTTCACCTCTTGTGTCCGTTGTAAGACATCTTGCAAAGAGTATTTCCTCTCTGGGTCGTTCATCATCTTTATATCTCACATATGCTAATAGAATGGCGTCATTATCTCTTAAGGTAACTTCATCAAGTTGAAGTGCAAACTGCTTAACTTGCAATTTTGCTATTAGCTGCTTTTATACATCCTCTGCTATTTCATCAATGCGTCGAGACAGTGAAGAGTTGCTAAAGGGATATAATTAGTAGCTGAATTTGCATTCTGTTTCATAACTGATGAAATAGCTACAGACAAAGATGGTAATATTACTGTTTCACGGAAATTATGGGGTTTTCCAGCCTTTGCTATTATTTTGCTTATCTCCTAAGATGCCAGTAAACCGTCTTTCATTTTACTTGCTTTGCTATTGAGCACTTGAAACACTGTGCTCCTTCCTTTGAAATCACCTCTATGTTGCCTAAAGGACTCTACTGGCTAATTTGTCTTTTCTTTGTACTTCGTTTCTAAGTGAAAGGCACATTGGCTTCGTGACACTTTCTGGTGATGGAATAAATCCATTGGAAAACTATTCGAGAGAATAATGCCGACATGTCTTCTTACATAGAGCATGGATAGCATGTAAAATATTCAATTTAAAGTATACAGATCTTACTTTGTCTGGGTGGACTTCAATGTAAAACTTAAATGAACTCATTGCGTCATGTTGGCTTCTATAGACACTGAGAGTCGTTATAGTTGCTCAAGACTAAACATCTTTGCTTCATAAATAGTTTCAAAAGTTGGGACCTCACTAAGGAAGTTAGATATTTGCCTTAAGACTAAAACTTAAGCAATGCCGCCTGCTTCTTGAGAACAGATACAAATTTGCACCTTCGTTTGCTCTTAGCACTGACAGATGTTTCAGCAGCTAAATCGTAAGGAACTATAATAGCCAATGAGAAATAATTGCTCTTACACATCCTCTGCTTACGTTTACTTGATCCATATTGCAAGGGAAATTCCATTTGTTGTAGTAAAATTTGTTCTGAAGTGGAAGATCTTCGTGGATCAACAAAATATCACTGTGGACCCCTAAATTGCTCAATTTTGCTTGTGGACCCCAGAAATATTTAATGGACCCCTGGGGCCATGTAGACCCCGGTTGAGAACCACTGACTTAAGTTTATAAATGTATGAGGCGGGTGCTAGACAATGTCAGAGTGTAAGTTGAAGGTATGACTGGTTCAAATATCAGTTGTAGCGATTGAAGTTATTTGGCGTATCCATGATTGCAAAGAGTTTCTGGATTGTCAAAGTTTTCATAATTGCTTTCTTGATGGAGAAAACAGTTGAAGAGAGAGGCACCTTCTTTACCCAAATTGGCAAAATTTGCTTAATTAGTTACTTCAAATAATGGATCAGTGGCATTATTTATAGTGCCAGATGGCCAGGAAAAGTATTATATATACCTGATATGCAATCACGAAAAATAACTTTATTTTCAAGAAAAAAGTCAGGACAATGGGTATAAACCCTGAATGTATGAGCTTAATGATTTATGCATAATTTCCACCGAAATGAATAAGATCAGCGTGCACAACTTGTTGTGTGAGTAGTAAAAACCCTTATGCACACGTGACATTAGCCTAAATTTAGCTTCGAATGCAGTTTGTGGACGAATTCGCCTTCAACTATTGGTAGATACGGTAGGGAGAATTTGGTTTTGATCAACTGTATTAGCCAACGTTGAGCCCTTTGCTGTTTTTAGTAGATTGATCTGCACCCAGTGCCTCAGCTGCCTGTTTCACTAAAACATTAGTCGAAAAAGGATGTTTCCTTTTGAAACAATAGATTTAGTTATTGCCTGATCCATTTGCAGAGTAGTTGCTACCGTGTTTGATGATTTTGTCACATCTTAATCAATTTCACGCTTTTGAGACCCATTGCATACACTTTCTTCAGGGTTTACCCCTTTTGCACGCGCTCTTAGTTTTCATCTATAGTTATGGAAAAATTAGTTGACAAATTCAAGCTTTCTCTTGGTTTTTGCTTGTTCCCTCTTGAAAAGTAGCGTTTATCAGAAGGTGGACTGATAGGCGTTTGGCGCCCATTAGAAAACGGCGTTCATTACAGGAAATACGTTATGCATGTTTACTTCCTATGTTGTAAGATTTTGTCCTGTTCCTTGTCTTCATCTCTTTGTTAGAAATGCTGTACAGTAGCATCAACAGTCCATGTTGTGTAGCGTATGGTAGTGATACAGATTAGTAGTTTGACCTGTGTGGTTTATATTACCAAACAGGAAAGTTGGACTTGCTGTCGATGGGCCATCCATACAAATTTTTTCTTTAACATTTCTTGAGAAATCCGAGTCAAATGAAGGTTAAACGCTTGAAAAATGCAATTCACGTAGGAGGTTTTGACAGAAGTACGAGACTACGAGACAAACTTGAGAAGTTACTCTCGGATGCCAAATACACGTCCCCCCTGCCTATAAATTTTTTCCATTTTTTCCATCCCCATATCTTATTAGGACCTCCTCGCTTAATAATTTTAAGGACATTGATCTTTTTACAAGCCCGTCAGTTTATTTCCTATCTTTGTTAATACCATTTACAACCAATTTCCAAAGCAAAATAGCATGCTTCTGCATATCTGTCAGTTTTATGCTTTATGACAACCTGTTTTTATTCTTCCCGTCCTTGCATACTCATTTGTCACTCAAATTCCGTTACTCAAATTCCAACCCCCCAGTTTATTAAGTTTTGGAATTTTTTCTGACCCCCCTGTTTATTAGGAACCCCCGTTTATTTGGCTCTTGAGAGGAGAGAACTTTTTCTTTAGAAACCAAGAGCATTTTATCCTAACGGTGTGAAATGATCAAGGGCCAGTGAAATAATTTGAGTTCTCGAAGTGCTCGAATATTCATCATTCATTTTCATTTAAGCTGAAGTTTTCTCACGGACAGCCTCTTAGCAAGATAAATAATATATGAACAATACAAAGAAGAAGAAAATCAAATAAAGATAAAGTAAAATTTCTTCTCTACTAAGGATCATGTTATGGCCCTGTAGGCTTAAAATACTTGAGTTATCGAGAGCTTGCTGTGTATGTAAACATCAATATATTGTTGCTGTATAGCAATGTCTTAACTACTTGCATCATTTTCCCCTAGCAAATTCTCAATTATTATTGTATTGGATCTCTCAAAGCCCAGTGAGTTGTGGAACACTCAAGAAGTCCTTATTAATGAGGTTTGCTATGCTTTTCTCTTTCCCAAAAAATGAAGTATTGCAAATGCCATTAGTAAGTTACCGAAAATTGCATATTGCACTTGAATTGCCCCCAGTCTAACAGTCTAATAGTCGTAAGATTTAAAAATCCAAGCGTTTTTTGGAAGAACCTAGTGTTTTCAACTCTCAGTTTGACCCAATTAACTGCTTGAAATTCATAGAATCAATATAAATTCTTCCTCAAACTTTAGCCTTCTTTATTTTCAGTTTCATTGCTTCCTTGAAAAGCAACGTGGTATTGCAGTTATATCTTTCACGATTCCTAATTGCTGTTCTTTATCAGCTTGTTCTTTGACAGACTTCAGAGACTGACAGCATTCTAGAGCACAAAGTTGCAAGAGTCTGTATGATAGGAAGATTGATTCCGCACATAATTGCTTTACAGCATCTAAATTTTTAGCGGTAGAATGCTCCTTCTTGGCAAGTGCTGTTAATGTTTCATTATCACTTCGGCGACTGCAACTCAATGCCAGTGTTCTTATTTCAAGTCGTTTTTCGTGAATTTTCTTGGCTATAAAGTGTCACGGACACTGACTTATTATGTTACCATAATGCTTAAATTTTTCATATAATCTAGATTAACACATTAGTATCCAAGATCTTTCAAGAGGCATCGTGCAGATCACCTTGGTAAGCATTATTTTTGCATATTTTCTTAACCATTCATTTTCCATATGTTTGTTAGTGCGGATGACGCCTTTAGTTATGTCAGCTACCTTGAGAAAATAATTCAAAAATAGTGCATTGCGTATCATTGCACAGTGTTATGGAAAATGACATGCTCTTTCCAGACCAAAGGGAGTGTATAGAATGAAATTTTTTCGCTGATGGTGCCTTAGCGAGCAAGGTCATTTGTTCTGCAAGGAAAAGGGGAGGTGTGCAGCCGTTTCCAGTTATGGTAAAAGTGTGTTTTGTATGCCTCTATTTGTTCAATCTTAACTTTCACTCTTCCATGGTACCGACTAACCTCTCTATTAAGTTGGTATCATTTTTTACGATTTACAGCCGCACTACTGCTTTTCAGTTAAAGTTATTGCAAATTTAGCTGCACAAGTTTTTTTCGTTTAATTTCAGTATTTTTTGTTTAATTAACGAATACTTGTTAGAAATCTATTCATTTTCGTACCTAGTGTAGCTGGAGAATTGAAGGAAAGATGCTGGCAAAGAATTGGAGTCAATCATGAGGTCTATTGATCTGCTTTTTCTATCTATCTATCTATCTATCTATCTATCTATCTATCTATCTATCTATCTATCTATCTATCTATCTATCTATCTATCTATCTATCTATCTATCTATCTATCCATTCATCCATTCATCGACCTTGATACGATAATGCTATATTTGCTAAAAAGTTTTGTAAGAAACTTTTCTTACACTAAAGTGTGTAGCTATTGAAGGATAGCAGTCTTGACCATATGAAGAAATTATTTGCTGCATTGGATTCTCAAGAAGGGCCCGGGAATAGATTGGTATCCGCTTGAATCCGCAAAAATTTTGTTATTGCTTGACCCAAATTTCAACGTTCGGTATAAAATTTATTGCATTGCAGAAAGTATTTCTGCAAGATTATTTAGAATACGGATAAAATGCATGAATTTATTTCCCAAAAAAGTATTTGTAAAAATCGGCATGATCTATTTGCTAAAATTTGCTTAATTCATGGAATAACAAGAGGCAAAATTGTAATATAAAACTTTGCAAAGGTATATCTAGACTTGAACCATCATGTCCTCAGTACAAATTCTGACAATTGACAAGTGCTAGCCTGCCACCTGCATCTGTATCTACCAGCATTCTCCAAAAAATCAGTCTCCAGCTTTAGATTAAGTATGACAGGAGAGAAACGTGACGAAGAGAAAACAAGTGCTCCCTATTACAAGGAAAATCTTATTTCAAGAGTCATTTCAATTTTAGGATTATTGTTTTACTAAAACATTAAATCTTCAGGAAGAGAATTGGGTAGGAACAACTGCAATGCATCTGAAATGAGTTGTTTATCACATGATAGAAATTAAGTCTTAATTATGTGTGTTTTGATTCACAGTTCTAACATTTTGAATTCTTATACTCATGGTAATGTGGGGCAATATGCGACACGGGGCGAAATGTGACACTTCTTTTCTCATAGTAGATTTTCAATTTGTTAGTCAGCTCAGTCTCTGCTACATAAAGCGACCTCATTTTTTCAGCTTTTCAACCGTTGTTCAATGATATAGCAAAATACTGATGTTAAACAGAGATTTTGCACTGGTCATGATTGAATGATTTAAAGCAGTAATTTTGCCAAACCTAATGAAACCTCCTTGAAATAGTTTGGGATTTTATCCATGTGGTGCAAAGTGAATGAAAAACAACCTTCAGTATCCGTTAATTGTAGATCGCTACCTATTACTCACAAACCAGCAATATGATAAAACACAAAATTTTATACTCTATCTTTCATCTCTCGATTACATGGGGTAAATGCGACAATGACCTACATACGCCCAATTCTACCACAGGAAATCATTTTATATATTAGATAAGTTTTTGCCAACATTATTTAATAACGGTTATATTCAAAGATGCACTTATTTTTTAAATAATGCTCATTTAGTAAAATTTGTTTAAAGCTGTAGGGGGAAATGCTTCCCGCCCAGCCTCTGCTGCCATTTTTATATATAACGAATGCATGCTTCTTTTTAAGAGCTATAAACATAGAATATGAATTGCCTTGTTTTGTCACACATGCTTCCCTTTCGTGTGTCTGTTTCCTATTCAATGAGTGCTATTGTGAGAAAATAGAGGAAAATAAGCATTAAAGTATGTATCCATAGAAGAAAATCATACTGGAAAGAGATATCAGCTAATTTTACTCTATTTAAAAAGAATCAGACAAATTGTATGTGTAGAAAGTCCCTTTAATTTTAATACTATTTGACTCTGTTTACAAGATTTTATAGCACGAAACTGACTTTTAAGCCATTTTGCTTGTAAGACAATTATAATTCCAACTGTTGTTTACCACCATCAATGCATTGGGATGATTTACATCGATCATACGCGAGAGTTGACATTGAAAAAATTTGGGGAAGATTTGCTTGAATAGTGACAGGCTTTAACGTCTCCAAACCAAGGAAAGGGTTAATGTGTAACGTCTGTTCATACCAGGCCAGGAATCGCCTCTCCAAATACTATCTTGTGTGTCTTCCAAGGCCTTTAGTAGTCCAAATGTAATCCGCGAGCATGCTGATATCCCATCTACCTTTATACTGATCTTCCATTACTTTCAGGTCTTGATGAAACCTCTCAGATTGTTCATCACCATGGTCATGAAGATATATTAGGAAATTGATAGAGATGACTTAAGAGGAAAGGACCTTTTATGCTTATCTTACATCCAAGTTGTTGGTAGGACCTGAGAAGCCTTGACACTGATTGTTTGCTATTTTGCATTCAGGGTCAAAACAGGCAAACTTAATTTTTGCTCTGTCTTCATAGCAGTATTAATCATCTAACAACTGTTCAATGTCACTTGCTATGCAATATTATTTTCTCCCCGACATTACGTCAAAGGATAAAGCAAGCGAAACTTGGCTGGAAAGGAAGGGCTATGGTAGGTAGGCTAGGTAAAGCAAAGTGTTGATAGAAACATGTATATAGATAGGTGGAGTAAAGGGCAAGATTTTTATGAACTGGCTTAAAACAGTGAAAAATGAATGTATGGAGAATGAGATGCATGTTTTTTATTTTATAAGAAATTTTTTTGGCCCAGTGCTGAAGTTTTCTTAACTTTTTCTCGATTCCAGTATCAAAACTTTCTAAACGCTTTCATAACAAAATGTTTTTAGTTCCAATGTTTTGCAAATGCACATTGAGGAAAGTAAAAAGCCCCATGTACACCTGAAATTTTGATAAATCTTAGTAACTACCATAAGCTGAAGTTTTAGTCGAAAGCCAATATAACATATATACCATTTTGTGCATAGCAATATTGCATTTGAAACACTTATAGACTTTCTTATCTCTCAAAAATCCAGTACTGAGCTTCTTTAACTTTTGGAACAGCCGAGTACTATTTTCTAATAACAAATTGTCTTACAAGTGAAAAAGTAGGTTTTTGTGGCATTATTTATAGAACTATAATTGCGCGCAATTTTCTGCTGCTTCGTACCAAAATTTGCTAAGAGTCACAGAGGCTCAATGTCAATTTTGTTCTTAAATAGGTATAAGGTATAGGGGACTTCCTGCAAATAATAATTGTCCTGAGTCTTGTTAAAGAGGCTAGAATAGCTTGCATCTGTGTCTGGAATGCTTTTTGTAATATGGATACACACTTTAAAGCCAAAACTAATTTTCAGATTTTGTTAAGCCCCTCCTAAGAAGAGACATTGAAAATAATAGACTTGATTTTCCTACTCAATGCGAGAAACTAGCCCAGAAACATGTATTCTTTACCCAGTGACATTT
This sequence comes from Cassiopea xamachana, assembly GCA_900291935.2. NCBI lineage: Eukaryota > Metazoa > Cnidaria > Scyphozoa > Rhizostomeae > Cassiopeidae > Cassiopea > Cassiopea xamachana. Next base: position 5,075,863 of record OLMO02000302.1, on the reverse strand, counting down.
TGGTCGAAAAAATATGGTCACCTGTATCATCTAAGCGATGAAAGAAGATGTTTCAAAAGTTTTAATACTTTGGCTATCTAGGGCCCAATGCCGATATTTAAACATTTCCCTTAAAAATACACCTTTTTGCTTGGAATTCAGCTCAAATTAATCACATGAGGCTGGTTCAGTGCACGTTAGAAATACAATTCAATTATCTACACGATGAAAGAATATTTTTCCGACAATCTTTATATTTTGGGAATCTGGTGCCCAATTTCTATATTTTGACATTTGGATCAAATTACACCTGTTTTGCTTGATTGAGTTCTTGTCCGAAGTGGAATTAAATTATCCACACGATGGAAAAAACGACAGCAAATGACAGTTTTGCACCAATGATTAACGGTCAATCATCCCAAAACAACAATTATATTTTTTCTAGCAAGCAAAATAATACTTTCTTAAAAATGTGCATTTTATTTTTGCACAACTTCAGAAAATTAGTTTCAATATGCTTTGTATGGGTTTTGATTGAACATTTGTTAGATCTTTGTTCGGCTTAATAAGCAAATATATACGGAAAAGGCGTAAAAAATCCTTTGTTGTCGATAAGTTACACAAGTCTTGTTCATTAGAGATAGCATTAAACATTACTGTTCTTCCAGTGTAGAAAAGACTGCTTAAGAAGATCTGTCGGAAATATAGTTTAATGTTAGATTTGATATCAATATGAAGTGGAATATTATAGATGCTTTTAGGTTCTTCCTGGACTTAACAGTACATCTTCCCTCTAAGCACACATCAGCGGCACATAAATATAAAATAGCTGTAACCAGGTTCGTGGCAGGCCACTTGCTAAGTGGTGGCATGAAGCTATTAACAACTAGATTTTGCCGACTTTGGAATCTAAGACAAATCACAAATCCGCTGAAGATATGATGAAAGCTTTGGAAGAGATTTTCTTAGAGTTTGCTCCACTTGAAGAAAAAAGGCGAAATGGGAGGACCAAGTGTGACACTAGGTGAAGAGCCTTGCTCTTAGAAAGCAATAGCAATCTAAATGGACATGATCACTGCAATTGAGGATTTTGGAACAAAGCAGTGTTTGTCCAAGTAAGATGCTCTGATAATGATTTTTGAGGTGTGCAATCGAGCATGGAGCTCTTCTAAGCTCACTGTCAATGGCGGCTGGTGCTATTGGGCATTGTTGGCAGTGCTCCACCAAATTTTTTCCGAAAGGCAGTTTTTATTTTGACTCATTAATGTCTAATAAATGTAGGGATGTTGCCAGTAATATCTACCGTGACAATTCTAAAAGGTGAAATGTGAATAGCTTTCTCTGCTTTTCATTTGTATTCGATACGAGAGATGAAACTGAGCTTGCAAGAGATGACCAATATGATTCAATTTCAATCACGATCTGCGCAACTAGGGTAAAGCTGATTTTACCTTTTCTGAGCAGCATAGAGTATATATACTGCTCTGCTCATGTGACTTCTGGCGAGCACTAACTAGTGGAATCTGTCGAAAAATGGGCAAGAATATTTTCTACCCCTCCATCTGAATAGCTGCAGCAACAACCATATTAGTACTGATCACAACACAACTCAAGGTAATAGCTATTTTCATTGAAACTCTTAACATCCTTGTTGATAGATTGGATCTTGTGTGTTTTGTTGGTAGAGAATGACAAATATCTCAAAAAATCCTTAAAGCTTCTTACTTATTATGGGTGTTTGTTGTAATCGAACTAAGTTCTGCTTAAAAATTATTTACAATCTCCCATTTTCTCCTTAAAATTCTTATTTTGTAAGTAAGAAAAGCGTGGGAGCTCTGATATGCCAAGTTACTTCCTTGGTCCATCATGAACAGCTTTAAAAAATATGAGGGAATGTCAGGGATTATTAAAAATTTTAGGAAAAGTTCAGGGATTTTTGTTTTGAAAAAAGTCCTGTGAACCCTGATAGCAGATCTTCAATGACGAACGCATTAGTTTAGACATGACTCCTGATAAGAGATGGATAGCCTGATAGATTATCTTGTGTAAATAAGGAAAATAATAATGAAATGAAAGTGGCTAATGCCATAAGCATTATAGCTGAAGTAGGCGCTGATACCAACTCCCATTTCTTGACACTCTTGCCACATTTAATAACAATAGTTTCTCTATTGACTTGATAGTAAAAAAGCTTTTAAAGGTCTTTATTATGATTTTGGTAGCCTTACTCCGCACGCTTATAAAGTTAATCTTGTTCGGTCCATCATTTTTCATGGATGTAATATTTGCTCTATCCATTTGAGCTTTTATTTGGAGCTTTCTCGCATTAATGGCTTTCGTAAGAAGAATTCTTTCCCCATATCTCTAGTCGATAAGGTTATTAGATCTTTTCTTGACGATATTTTTTCTAGTATATATAAAGAACTAAGATTAATGAGGATAGGCCCATTTTATTTTAGTACTCCCNCTTCCTAGGTCCTACTAACTTACATCTCAATTGTCGTATCTCTAGACTGATTAGACAATGCTATCCAGGTTATAAATTTCGGATTGTATTATCTACCCCCTAAACGTGTTTCTATTTTTTCCCTCTTTATGGACTCTATTTCTACACTTCTACACTCCTCTGTAGTTTACTGTTATACGTGTCTGAGCTGCAATGTGCGTTACTACGGGAAAACTTCCCGTAACCGAGCCATACGCTCCATAGAACACATGGGAGTTACCAAAACATGTCTTAGAATCAACAACAATTCTTGCGCTGTTACAATCATTCGTCTACCACTGGTCACCTTGCATCCCCTGAGGACTTAAGTAGTATTAGTAGCTCCAGTAACAGCATAGATCTCTTAAGTCATGAGAGTTTACTAATCCCTAGAGACCGTCCAACCCATAATTCCGAAACGTACACTATCCAACTTACGCTTTTCTAATTTGTCTAATTACCCATTAATTGAAAATTAAACGAAACTTACCTGCAAGTTGAAGTGTGACTGTAAATATATGAATCACCAAGCAGGAGTGAAGAAGTTGTATGCGAGACAGTGCCACGTATACGCTAATCAGACTAAAGTACAACAGCGTTTAAATCTCTTAAGAGTGAAGTGGTTTGGGTTGGGGTAGCACAGGTAGTCTCAGGGTGGGCATACAAGTCCTTCACTCCTGGCTTGTGATTCATATAATTATAATCAAATTTCAACCTACAGGTAAGTCCCGTTTAGTTTTCAATTCTACTTCATCACCAGCCTACGTCACTGCGTAGTTCTATGAGACTTTAGAGCAAGCATTGAAGCACTTGTTCTGGTGTAACATGACAACATGAAATATCAATAATGAAACACACAATAGAAGCAAATAAGAAGACAAGTAGCTTACAAGAAATATGTAGTATAGGCAATTGGGCAATCTATTCCGTGAAAACCTAGGCTTCGATTATAAAGTTCATTATAGTAGAGTGTTCCTCTCATCCCTATTGTCAACAAATAAGAGAGAATATACATGTAAAACAAGATGACCTGAATTCAGTATGCTGGAAATTTATTTCTTCATTTACAATATTACGTCCATATACACTGGCCATATGTTCTTAAAACACACAGCAACAACTATTGATGATAAAGTGTATCGTAAGAAAGGCACTTAAATGTTTGAATATAATTTTGCACAATAAGGGCTTCCTTGCTTCATAATGGAAAAGTCATTAAAAACAAACTTTGTATCAGTGTCCACACATTGGTCGAATACTCCATGGCTTGATATCTTTACAACATCACACTTCAGAACTTTCAAACTAAAGTTATAGCAGTAGTATACACAAGATGTTGCAAATTATTCGATAAAATGGTTATAAAGCAGTAAGGTAAATACCTTGTAGCATGGATGATGGGGTTTTATAGCACTATTGTTGTAGATAACCTCAGAAATTAGCAGGCAAGAAGACTGCTAGCTTAATATCCTATTATTAGACAATAGTATAACTAAGTGTTTGACAAGCAATTATATCTTCGTACCAGTATTTTTGCTTTGGTGCTAGCACAAGTCTTTCCTGTAAGATGGTATACATGCTTGTCCATGTTCAACTGCAATAAAGAAAACTGAAAGATCTAAAGATACTTATTGAAAAGAAGACCAAATTCACAACAAGTTGTAAAAGACTGCTCTGGTCTGCAAAAAAGGACTGATATAGGTTCTTGCTGAAATGCAATGCAAAAACACAAATACATGTATTGAAACCAAGAGCATTATATGAAATATGCATAATCTTTCTAAGGTAGCAGTCCACATTTAAAATACATCGACTTTCTTGACTTTGCATACAAAACAGCCGAATAAGACTTGACAATGAGCTGATGCAAGTAATTTGCTGTATTATGATACAAAATCATTAATTGGACCAATGTCCATGATAAGTGGTGCTAAATTGTCATCCTTCTTGATTAGCTTCATACCAAGGAAAAGGAAATAACCTTCATGCTATATATTAGCTTGAAATAATCTATGATAAAACTAGTCTCTTTTTGGGAGCTGTTCCTTGTCAGGTAAAACAGCATTTAATTTCAGTGCCACATGGCTGTCAAAATATATCAGATTATAAAGCATCCATAGCTGCAGTATGCTTGAAAGAATATTGGCACAGCTTCTTTATATGAAAGTTCTATAATCCTGACAACTGGGCTACATCAATTCAAAATCCATAGCGTGCAGTGATGAAAATGTTCATCAACAATTATGATGAAAATGTTGTCCTATCTGATGCATGCTTTTATTCATAAAACTCTATGGCTTTATCATGGTTGCTCCAAATTAAACTATAATATTAATGGTGCATAAATGTTTGAACATGACAGGGGATGATAACCATCAGTCTAATGTAAGCAATAATAGAACAAAGCTGGACACAAGACTCAGTTATTATTTATATGCAAAAAACGTGTGAAATACGGTTTGAGATATTTCACACCATCTACTCAGATAGCCAATGGGCATACCAACAAAAGCAATAATTTTAAACAAGACTTAAAACTTATAGTTGATTATTTGGATTATAAATAACAACACAGTTTAACTATCTTGTTGAAAATCTTAATACACCAATAAAGCCATATGGCTTTCAAAACATTCTGTAAAATTGGATATCAACGTGAGTAAGATCTATTTGGTGTAAAGTTTTCAGTTACAGAAACATACAAGCAAACCTCTCTTGAATGAGACATAACTGGCAGGACAGCATAGTAGGCTTGAAACATCCTCCAATGTAATCATATCTTGTACTAACTGCTGCGATCAAATAATACAGAGGAAAGATATCATATTGAAGTGTGCATACTACTCTATCATATATTGGCTATATTACTAAAGATAAAGCAGAAACCTTTTTCGCTTGACCCTATAGAACTATGTGCTGTTTTGAACAGGGTTCTCATATAATATACCTAAAACAACAAAAGACTGCAGTTGGTGAACATATGCAGTCTGTGAGGTCTACAACCATTCAATTAACTCAGCACGCAGTTTGCTATGCCATATTGAGTAATATAATTACAAGAAAAATATCCAAATTGTCTTTTGCCCTCTGTATGTTTTCGTCATATGGAAGGTCCTGCTCAGTTTTAGTATATAAGTGATGTCTAAGAAGAACTCCAGTGCAATACAATAACTTCTCATTGGTCATAAATGTTTAAGAGAATGTCAAATATTCTTTACTATGATACCCATCAAGCAGTAATTTCTTCATTTGTCGTCTTGTTCACGCTTCTTGGCAAGTGCATTAATATCCAACCTCAGTAAAGAGTAGTAGAAACAGCAGCAAATAGAAGCATGATTTTTGTTTCTTAACAACGGCTCTGCATTCGTATAGCTCCAAAAGTTAACCCACCTTCTTCTGTAAGGAACAGTCAATAAAATTTGTGCGCTGCTATTGAATACACCATTTCAATGTGTCTGGCCTCTTTTGCATGTAAGAGCCCTGGGCGAGTTTGGGGTGGAAATTACGAAGAAATGATCGAAGATTATAGAGTTGTGATAGTGTCTGATGTGGAAGATCTATATTGGCTTTGATAATTATTTACTCGTTCATTCGATTTTGTAGTCTGTTATCACAGGAACAGATTTTTTAACAGCTTTCATAAGTACTTTGCTCTGGCAGGCTACATTGCAGCAGCTTGTTCTTTGAACAGTGCAACAGAATAATGCCTTTACTGCTCTAAAGATGGTAAATGGAAACTGTGCCGTACATGGATGAAGAAACAGTAGATATCGCATAAAATTGTCTGAAAAAGTAAATTGCAAAGATCACGTTGGGCAAACAAACAGGCCATGCCCATGTACACTACCATTTAGGCTGTTTCAATTCCCTAGTATTCAGAGAAACTTGGATAGTAGGAAGCATTGGATCAAACGTATCAAGAGAACAACCAGTAGAAATTCCAATTGGAAACCAGTCCAGAGCGATATGGTATACTCCAAACATTTTTTTGATGGAAATCCAACCAATGAAAACCCATTTCAAATGTTGAATGTGGGCTATGAAAAATCAGTAGCATGCATTAGGCGTGAATTGATAGGAATGGATATCACAGCAACCCCATTGATTCAGAAAATAACTTCTAGATGAAATGGAGTGTGTTAGTAACCAGCTCCCCAATGACCAATCTTACTCTTTGTCAGGAGATCCTTGTGCTGCTTGTTTTGACAATAATAGTGTAATTGCTTCATTGCCACAAACAAAATAAGAATTTAGCAAAGAAAACAATGGACTTAGAGATGAGCTAAACGTACTCAGTGAAAGGATGAAAAGTCTAAAAGTCAAAGAAGCTCAATCCAAAAGCCATTCAGATGTACATCAATTGCAAGTGAGAAGCAAATGAAATTCTTCACTGGCATGCAGAATTTTTTTATTTTCAATGCCCTTTATGGTGTCCTGAAGCGTTCCATACCAAAGTTGACATCTTGTAGAGGTAGTAAGCAAGTCTACAGCGCAATGATTAAAAAAGGGAATAAAGCATGTTTCAGCAAAATTTGTGTAAAGGATAACTTGCTCCTGTTGTTTCTGAGGGCAATATTTCCGTAATCTTTGTTACCTTTGGGAGACTTTTAGGAAAGACATTATCTAATGCATCGGTATTCTGGTTGCCTAAAGATACAGTCCTTTCAAATTTGCTATCAATGTTTCACTGTTAACATAAAAAGACAAGAAGCATTATTGACTGCACCAAAGTATTCATTGAAAGACCAAAGTCTTTGGACATCCAGGCTGCCACATGGTCTGAACATAAAAATCTTTACCACAGCACGAAAAAGCAGCAACATTCTTTTCACATACTGAACGCTTTTCTTGTCTGATACTCATCAGAGTATGAAAACGTCGGATAGTGAGCTACAGGTTAACCGAAATATATATCAAGATGCGGTTACTTGTGATAGTATGCGTCTAATTGGCCCCAAGTGTGACCAGTTAGAACCTATTAATCATTGTTTACTTGTAGAGTCCCAATGAGAAAACAAACTCTTTTGTCTACACAAGACTGGGTTTTGAGTCTTGATGTAAACAGATTCCAAAACACTTAAATGAAAAGATGATCTTGCATGCCACATGATTCGTCTCTATATGTTGTGGCGCATTCTGGACAGGAAATTAGGTGTTGTCCTATCGCCGACTCACAATTAATTTTAGACTTGTTGCTTTTACATGTCAGAGGTGGCTGCTCTGTTGCGGCAAAACTGTAGACAAAAGAGTTTGTTTTCTCAATGGGACTCTTTAAGTAAACCATGTTAATAGGTCCTAATTGGTCACACTTGGGGCCAATTAGACGCATCCTAACATATAAACTGCATCTGGATATATATTTCGGTTTACCTTTGGGTCATTATCCAACGTTTTCATACTCTGATGAGTGTCGGACGAAAAAAGCTTTCAGTATGTGAAAAGAATGTTGCCGCTTTTTCGTACTATATTAAAGTTTTGCATTTCCAAAAGACTATTTAAATATAGAAAAACATAATACTTTCAAATTTCTAGTTGCTATCTCTCCAGCAGGATATATATTTTTTGTCTGATTGTTATGGTGGATGTGCAACAGAAAGATTTAGTTGAGAAAAAAGTGGCTTTTATGAAAATGTTGAATATGGTGATGAGATGATGGCAGACAGGGGCTTCCAAATGCAAGAAGATCTTAGAGTCAAGTCACAAATGATATGATCTGAATGTAGAAAGACCAAAGAAATTGCAAACTTCAGAATTCATGTGGAAAGGGCTATAAACAAGATGAAAAGTTTTAGGATTTTAAAGGACACATTCCCGTTGGCATTGCTACGTTAAGTCATATGCAGCCCTTTGTAATTTGCCTGCAAGTAAAAACTATCATTAAGAAAGTGAAAATGATCGCAGCTGTGTTATTAGTTAGTGTTGTTTCATTTTCAAAATGGCAATGTTACAATTTCAGACCCATTCTAACAGTAACCTTAATTCTAAACAAGGCAGCAGCTACATGGTTTCAAGTTTGTGCAATGCCAGCCATATGGGTGCCATGTGCCTTCATAACTTTGCCAGATTCCTTTGATAAACGCATCCAAAGCTTGGGAGGTGCATTATATATTCTCTAGGACTGCCTGGATATAGATTTCAGAAAACATACACTACTTGTATCAGATATTGGATGGTATCTTAATGGAGTAAGCCAATCATTTGAATAATAACTATAGTCTTTTGAAAGCTTGTAGTCACTCAAGCCATGGCTCATTAGCTTACTTGGGTGGAACGAAAAGAAGTTGAAAACATGAGGATAGAGAGTCTTATGCCAAAATCTGACGCCTTCATCCTCAAGCACCCAGCCACGAACAAGAGACATAGGATACGGCAAAAGTATACCTTCGACTCGCAGCTGTAATCCATAATCTTCTGCTACCTCTGCTTGAATTTCTTGAGCCGTTCTTAATACAGCACATCATTCTCAGCTGCTAAAAATACTATTGCAACGATTTCCTCTTTTTGCCGCTAACCTTCAATGCGCGAAGGCGAAGAAAAGTTTTTAGCTCCCCAACTTTCATCTTAGAACTGACATCAAAATCCATTGCATTCTTGTTATTGCAAGGAAGACAAAATTTTGCAGCCTGCCAGAGCAACGTACTTATGAAAGCTTTTAAAAAATCTGTTCCCGTGATAACAGACTACAAAATCGAGTGAACGAGTAAATAATTATCAAAGCCAATATAGATCTTCCACATCGGGCACTGTCAAAACATTCTAAGCTTTGATCGTTTCTTCGTACTTCCCACCCTCAAACTCGCCCCGGGCTCCTACATGCAATGAAGCCAGAAACATTGAAATAGTTTATTTCCCCATCAGTACTCATTCAAGAATAAACAAATAACGAAAGTCTCTCAGATTGTGACACCTATATGAGGAGTTCACAAGTTTAAGCACTATAGTAAATCTCTAGCATGACATTGTTAGACCTATTTAGAGCATAGGATCAGCAGATCCTTCATTGGTAGCAGGAAATGCATGATTGGGAGGTAATTGTAACGTCATCTTCATTAGGAAATCTGTGGCTAACGTCATTCACATCTTGACGCTTGTAGAGAATGATAGGATTCTTATAGTGGACTTTATAATATATAAAAATAAGAACTCATTAGCTAGTAATTTGATGACATAAGCAATAGCTCAATGTTATGAATTGACAGCACTGTAGACTCTTGTCAACAGATTACTATAATTTGCATATTCTACTATATATGGACTTATACCCTCTATGCTATTGTATTTTATACTCTAATGCTCGTATCAATGAATTCTTCTACTATGGATTATGTAAAAGTAATGATGTATGTGCATCTTCTAATGCCGTGTATATGTATATTATGATGCTGGTGTATATGCACCCTCTGATGCTTATTCATATATGCATCATATATTCATATACATTCATATATTCATATATGTATCATTTGATGTTAACATTCCTTCATTCTTATAGATTTTCTTACAGGAAAAATTTTTCCCTGTAGCGTTGCATTTTATTATGCCAGTGATTTGTATTCAATGGTGCATGTAGAATTTCAATCTGTGATGTATGCACATACACATTCTAAAATGCATGTAGATTTACACTTTGTGATGGATATAAATTTTTATCCTGTGATATATCTATATCACATACTAAGCTTCATGAAGACATGTATTTTGTGGTGCATGTAGCTGATACTCTATATGAAATATATATTTTCATACTGAGATTTAGGAAGATTTGCATACCGAGAAGCAAATATATTTGTATACCGAGATGTGGGTAGATTTGCATACTAAGATGTAGATGTGGGTAGATTTGCATACTAAGATGTAGATGTGGGTAGATTTGCATACTAAGATGTAGATAAATTTGCGTATGCTTCTACTGAAGCTGACATGGCAGCTTCATTGGTAAGATATGCTTGAATTCATACTGGTGATGAGTGGGAGGTGTTTGTTAAGCCCATTAAAATCAGTAAATGTAGAATACAAATGACTAGGTATCAATAAATTCTACAGTGGATTGAACGTTGTGGAATCGTATGCGGCTCCATTCCTCGACTGCTTAGAGCATTCAGCAACGTAAGATGCACCTACAAGGCAAAGATCAAAGAAGCAGAAAAATTTCTATATTTCTTTGCTACATCTTTCCAATTGTATAACTGATCCAAACCAATCACGAAAGTATGGAAATATATAACTTTCTCACAACATAGTTCTGAAACATGCTGACATATGCTGCAATATGGCGTCTGGTAAGGACAAGGTTGACACAACTGATTGGCAAATGCGCGGCACTGTCTCATACAACTACGTAATGACGCAGGCTGGTGATGAATCTTACCATGGACTTCATGGTCTACACTTTCCATTGTTTTGGTTTTTTATTTAGCCTTTAGTTGGCTTTCCCTAGGTTCCCCATGTTTATTTTGTTTACCATTTACTGTCGTATACATTTTGATTTCGTGTTCATCTATTACACTGATGATGGATCCCTGGAATTAGGGTAAGAAACGTCTAGACTTTTCTCATTTCATGGTAATGTCTAAATAATTCTGTCAATAATGCAACCATGTCTCGAATTCTCGTCGTCTTCATTCTGCGATTTATTGGAAAACTACGCTTCCCTCAAACCGAATCTATGCCATAAGCATGTCCGCAAACACGGATGGGGTTATACAATGAAACTCTGTCTACAAGTCATACTTAACAACCAGAACTAACATTCCAAATTTCTCGCCTTCTTACTTTATGAATTGTCTGCCTAATTTCCAGCCATACGTTAACAATATACACGCTTTTTCTCTTTATCTCTTCAATTCTTTGTTCTTTCCACGTATTGGGTGTCACTTAGTCCCAGTTGTGTGTCCATTTATTTTATGTTTCCTCTGACGTTCGCCCATGCACTTTAGTTTGATGTTCCCTTCCACATTCTCCACCCCCATGTCCAGTCAATCGTCTTCTGTGGACAGTTCCGGTGTCTCGATTCTTCCCTTGTACTTAGTTCCCCTAGTTTTCTTCCCTTTCCTACTGATGATCACTCTAGTGTCGAGTGGAAACACTCAGTTTTTGCATGTTTATGTCGCTGATAGATTAAAGCTTAGGTTTTTGTCACCGTTCATGGATTACAGCTTTTGTCGCTTATGTTGCTCATGGATTAAAGTTTGTCACTCAAGTCGCACTGAAACATCTCACCTGTTATCTTCGTCTAATTACTACAAAGCTAATTTCAAAGAAAACACACAATTGGGGAAGAAGGTAGAAGAGAGGTTTGGTGGTGGAACCCTTAAGAAACATTTTTAGAGGCATGCCCTTTTTTTCTAGGGATGTGACCAATACCCTTTCTAGCGTCATAGTGGTACCAGAAAAGAGCAAAGGAAAGTGACAAAACTTTTGCCAAAAGAAATTGGAAGCTTTATCGAATTACTAACAGAATTTCAGGTTAGAAGATGACGCCCCATACCTCTCCTGTTGCTGCAGGCCTCTAGTTTGGCTCAAATCATCGACCTCTTGCACAATAGGGAAGCCCAATAGCCACTATTACGGACATCGCAAGAACCATTTGGTTTGGGGGGGTGTAGAGTTGAATTTTCCTGAAATTACCTTGTTTGTAAGCGGTTCTAATGCCACCGATCACCGTTCATTCCAACTTCTTAAAGCAATGTTTTTGGCTATTTGCAGGAGGGCGAGCACGGCCATTGAAAGCTTTCAATTTGCTTGACATGCTCTCGCATCTATTGTAGGCCCAACATGGTTGGGCTCGGAGAAAGAAGTTTTCAAAAGAGATGTTCTCAGAAGGCTGGAAAAAGCTGTTTTGAGATTGATTTTTGCAATTAAAGTATTTCATATGAGAGTCAATTTTCTAGTTTTGTAAGGCGAATTTTCAGAAAGTGTGTTAGACATTCGCTCGTATCCAGAGTCTGCTATAGGGCCTATGTTTTGGGCCAAAAGAATAAACTTTCAAAATATAGGTTTTCAGAAGGCTAGAAAAAGCTATTTTGATATTGGTTTTTTGTAAGCACTCTAAGTATTTCTTTTAACTATACGTTCTTTCAACTGTTCTACAAGCTGTACTTAGCCTACAACTCTTCATAAATTACCTTATTTTGATAATTTTAATGATCCAATTTTACCTGAATTTTCTCAAGTTCCAAAAGTTGGATGTGCTTTACCCCACACCTCCCGATCCCTACGTCCCTGACAACTATGCTATCCTGGTTTTCAATCTGCAATAGTGCTTTGGAGTAATTTCTTTCGGGATTTTACATTTTGTAAATATTCAGAATCACTTTTTTATGGCATACACTTTTCTTATTATGCAACTCATGTTTAATATATTGTCTTGTCTATAGGATAAACACCTAATAGAGCCAAGTATCATTCCAGTGTTGATAATTGGAGGAAGATACGATAAATTTCAGGTAATTTTTGTAGTTAAAACAGTATTATTCAGTGGCTTAAAGATCCTGATTTCAAAAGATAAATTCCCAAAGATAATGAACGGCTTTTCTCTGCGATGCACTTCTATGCTTTAATTTTTAATTTCCTGCCTATTGAAATCACTTTGTATATAGAGTTGAACCTCGAAAAATCGAAGTGTCATGGGAAAAATTTATTTGAGTTATAGAAGTTTTAACATATACATCACTAGAGATTGAATTTTGCTTCAAAATGTCACGGACTTGCCAAGGGCCCCTGTTTCCATTTGACAAATGTTTCATTTCCTGATGGCAGTTGCCTTAAGAAGAAAATGCCGTACATTTATATTTTTTTCTATAAGAAATTTACTTCAAGGCCTAGTAGTAAAAGCGTCTTAATTTTTGGCTACTTTCTAGTTCTTGAAGGTTGCGTATATTTTTTAATTTAATAAGCAAAATTGCTGTAAAAACGTAAATAAAACGTCAAGGTAGCAAGCTAATTGCATTTTAGCAAACCTAATGCGCCAGTCTTAAATAAAATCTAGCACAATATCATATTCACATTGTTTTGGTTCAGCTTTACCTCGAACGAGGTAACGGCTTTAAATGTCCAGGTGATCTAAAGCTTCATAGCTCTTTCCTTGTGGTTTTAAAAGTTTCTTAAAGTGTGGGTAGTNTCTAGTACTAAGTTACCCATAAGCCAGTTTCTTGTAAAACAGACGCGAAAAGTTAAAGGGCAAGCAGGAAATTTGTGTGACAGGGACAGCAAGCAAGTCCAGTGCTAAATGACATTTGAAGATCGTGAGGATTTCGTGACAACTTTACAAACAACTGGATAAATTGATGAATTGTTGATTAGGATTGCCTGCAAAACTTTTTTTAATCGCATTTTCTTTGAACGTACCGACTTTGTATATCTATATATACATTATATACATACATACATGCATACATACATACATATATACATACATACATATGTATATATATGTACATTATATATAAATATATATATATATATATATATATATCTATATATGTATATATATATATGTATATATATATGTGTATATAGATATATGTATATATATATATATATATATATACACATATATATATATATGTATATATATATATATATATATATATATATATATATATATATATATATATATATGTGTGTATGTATTTATATATGTATGTATGTATATATAGTGCATGAGATTAGTATGGCGGCCTCGGAGTGCCATAGCAAAGTTCTCGTTCCTTTTTTTTATCTAATTGTTATTCCTTATTTATATTACTCTTATTTTAGTATTAATAACATAAATATTTCAATTGCATTTTGTTTTGGGTTAAGTTCACTTTCATTTTTATTTCTCTAAGAGTATTTTGCATCATTCTGTTTTGTTTCCGATCAAAACTAAACTAAAACTAAACCCGGAGCTGAAACTAAACTGATTCCGTGGCCAATCAGTGCCATAGCACAATATGGAATGGGGGCATTTTAGAAGCCCTTTTGAAGTGTCCCATCAGGCATAGCGGCTTTCAAAACGTGCTACTAAAGCTGTAATATTATAGCTAACAAAATCGTTTTGCTTTTTTAACACGTTTCCAATTTTAAGTAGGCTCATTTTCCTTGACATATGTCCAAGCGAAGGAATAAAGTAGATTCTGCTAAAATCAAGGAGATTGTTGCCAAAAACGGTTACGAAAAGATTAAGCTTCCAACAATGCGATCATGGGGTACATAACTCTTCAAAGCTTATCTTCCCACGTAGAAGGTAAATATCAATAGTACTCAAGAATTGGTACGCTAACTAGTGTACCACTCAACTGTGAGTCAATAATTAAAAACATAAAGCAAGCATGCAAATGCCACTTCAATGTACTGAGGGAATAAGCTGTGAAAGTAGAGGCAGGTGCTTCTTGGACGGAGACAAGTCAAATTACCAACCTAAAGCTTATAAACGTTCGTTTTGTCAAAATCACTGCTAATTTGGAGATCCCTAAGAATTTCAAGCCTGCCGCGAGTACAAAAGTCGCCGCATCCATGCCTCTCAGTGCCATGCTACAACTGGGGAGACTTATGGAGCCTTCAGTAGATGTAGTGAAATTTCACTTGAAAGAGTTTAACATTGCAGAGAAATCATGGAATCAACCATTTGAAGTTACATTATCGATGGAAAGGAGAAAATTTTCAAGTGGAATCTTCCGTAATACACACATGGCCACACCTCTATCACGTCTGAAACCAGGAAAGGATGTAATAAAGAGCTTTAAAGCAGGTCAAGTGCATGACATAGTAAAGTTCTTTAAATCCATTGAAAAACACACACGGAAAAGTGTACAATTGAATGCACTTGCAAGAAATTTTGCTATGATATTAGCCAATGATAAAGCCAAAGAGTATGGCCCTCACCATTGTTACACAAAGGTATACTTTGGCAAGTTGAGAGATGAATGCATAACTCTTGAGTGGTTTCTGGATGAGAATTCGAAAAGCATATAGACAACATAGGAGAGATATCTTGTGACCCTAAAAATGATCTAACCATAAAGGCTGAATCATGTACCCATTACACAAATGGAAAGTCAAATAACGAACTGATGATCCTTGATATACAAAGATTTGGTCATCAACTAATTGATCCAGAAATAGCAACTTCATCACTTATGGATGATGATCACACACATATCTATTTCTGCAGTGGAAACCTTTCTGTGGCAGCTTTTAATAAGTTTGTTGACATGCACACATGTAATGAGTTTTGTAAAATTCATGGATTCAGTTCGACGAAGTTTTAACACTCTTTATGAAGTATCACTGTCATTGTATGTTCTTATAAAATATGCTGGAAAGGACAGCATCTTTTATTTTAGCATAATTTTTCAATGTTATGATATGTTACAGTTGTGATTTCAGTTTTGTTTATGGTTATGCTGTACTTTTCTATTTGCAAGTTTTTTCTAGTTTAAAAGCCAACTAAAATCCTGTTAAGGAGACATCACTCAACACTAATTTATAAGTGTGTGCACAATCTATGTGGCACTCCACTCAGGAATATATGTAACTGATGTTAAGTCTACTCATCTGGGTGAGCCTGTAAACTCTACTCAGCAAAACTTTATATATCTCACTGCTGAACAATCAGGGAGAAAAACTTACTATTAAGTAGTCAGAAAAAATAGCTAATTGGTCCAGAGCTGATTAAAAATTGCTGATAATGAATTAGGAGTGTGCTTCTGTGTAAGAAAAATTATTTACTGAGAAGCATAATTTTGTAAGTATGGATTGAGGTCAGTTTACTAATATTGTTGACCATAGGCATCTGCAAGATGTCATCATTGATTACTGATGAGAACTAATTTAATTTATAAGAAAACAACTACATTAATAGAATCAATTTGCATTATCTTCTTCAGATGTTATAGTATACAAAATATAAACAAAGATTACACCTTACATTTCTGAAAATGCACTTCTATTCACATGTGATCTTAACTATAAGTATGCCATGTCTGTATGCTTTGGTTCTAATTGGCTTACATCTGGTAAGTGCTGCTGACATTCTTGTTTTACAGCTGGAGGCAAAAAGTCAAATTGATTTGCAAGAATATCTGATACTTCTGCTACCTCCAACTGCTCCAGTGTGATGGGAAGTCCACATTTATTAACACCATATTTGTCTGGGAAGTTGTAGATATATTCTAGTATTCCAGCTGGCAACTCCTTCGCATTCTGCTTTCTGCACCTATGGCTATTCCAAACACACTCCCTGAAAATGACTAGCTCCTTTTGCGCTACAGGAAAATAGACATAGGTCAACAGATCCCTATAATACATTGATATTATGACATCGTTTTGATTATTTCTAAGAAGCATTTTCACTAAGGAAGCAAGTACATCACGACTGCTCATTATTATTTTTGACAAAAATACTAAAATCAATCATCTAGCCTAGCTCTCTTCTCTGCTAGCTTTTTTGATGTGAAAACAATATCCATTATTTCCGTTCTTGGGAACACACTGTGATATATAATAGGGCAGTAAAGCTTGCAAAATATTTTTTCCGAAATACCAAGATCATCTGTTTCTGTTCCTCTGTCAATACGTATATTGTTTGGCATATCTATAATAAAAAATGCAAATAGCATTAATCAGAATAGACATTTTACATTTGTATTTCATTCACATGCATAACTTGCCTTTGATTGGATAGTTGCATATATTTGATTATACAAAATCTGTATGATAATTGCAATTAATAAGAAAAACATAAAAACTGCATTGCACCACGATTGCAATGCCCAAACTGCAATTAACCCTCTTACCTTTAGATTCACAAAGATATTCAAAGTAATATCTTTATACAACTTTGGCGTCATTATTTGTGTTCCAAACTCTTAAGAAATTGATTCGTCCACTATAGGTGTCCATTCCACCATAAGCACACAACGGGAACATGGACTTCTGATATCCACATAGTTTGTCATGTCCATCACAGAATATGGTGTAATCAGTTCCCTATACCAAGTAAAAGCAAGGACGTTACATAACACCTGGGGAATAAGTTTGCAAACTTCCAATTTAAAAGCAAGTACTATTAAAAATTTATTTCGCAAACTAGTATCCTGTATATAGTAAAAAAATAAAACTATGGTGCAAGGAATGATGGGAGGTTCTCATTACCACATACTGTATCTATTCCTTAAAAACACTTGTTAGTTTGGTTTATTGGGGTTGGTGGAATCCTCGTTGCCTCTGAAAACGTTGTTACTTACCGCAAAGACGAATGCATTGCGCCGTGTTGGTCTTTTATGGATTCTAACCCCTCCTCAACATTCTAGTCCCTCCGGGTCTTCGAGTGCCATCAGCCCATATATAACGTCTCGAGGAACATTTAACTCGTGAGCCTCTCAAACCTTCCTCTATAGCCCAACAGCTTACCAGGACCACACAATTCTTCTTTAACGGCTTCTAATTTCAGTGACAGTTACTTGGTAAACAGTATACTTTATATTAAAGTATTGAAGTCTTCTTGCTAAACTTCTCAAACTCCAGGAGTACACATGGTAGTCGGCTCTTAAGAAATCAAAAACTTCATTTCTCCTAAGATTCTTCCTGTCATCTTTTTAAGGTCTTCTTGTACACTGGCATCATTTTGCCATTCATTGTTTCGTATGCGACCTTCCACCATTATTACTTGATATCTTCTGTTAAATTTTCAAAATGGCTTCTGCAATGCCCCCATTCCATTATGTGCTATGGCACTGGTAGGCCACGGACTCAGTTTAGTTTCAGTTTCAGGTTTAGTTTTAGTTTAGTGTTGATCGAAAACTAAACAGAATGATGTAGATATACTCTTAAAGACGTAAAAATGAAAGTGAAGTGAACTAAATACAAAATGCAATTGAAATATCTATGTTGTTAAAACTAAAATAAGAGCACAACAAATAAGGAATAACAATTGGATAAAAAGAAGGAAAGAAAATTTTACTATGGCACTCCTAGGCCGCCATAGATAAGCGAGCTAGTGAGAAATGTAAAAATTAACAACAAGGTGGAAAAATGCAGAACCAAAACGAGGCATGGTAGGTTGTGGCGGGAAACAAATGTACACGACAGATGTGTAGAAATTGTACAAGACTCACTGTTTGTTGGCATTCTTAGCATCTCCATCGTTTTTCTACAGGTAATCTTCATTTTTGTATAAACTTGTTGACTGGGCCAGTCATGGTAAGCATAATAGAGCTGAAACTCGTTGCTAGCTGTGTTACGTTGTGCTCAAATTCGTCGCTAGCTGTGGTGAAAATAGGCCTAATTGTCACACTCGTAAAAACTAAAATATCATGAACAGATGATACTCACCATAACATTGGGCGCCAAGTAAGCGAAGAATAAGATAGTTTTTAAGATTTACAAGTTTTGTTGAGAGGCCAGGTAGGAATTTTTGTTGGCAAGGACTGAAAGATAGATAACGTTTGGTTCATGAAAAAGCAACGTAGTATACACCTTCGGCAAAAGGAAAAGTTTTTCATTACCCTAGTCAGTAGGGTCTGTTATACTACAATGATAGGAACGAGGCTCCTAAAATCAGTGTTTTGACAGAAGTTTGGAAAAAGATTACTAAATAACCGTACGATAAAGAAATATCATTTTGATAGCAAACAATATTTAAGTTAATTCTTGCTTTATATATGGCTGCTAAATTCATTTCAAGCAATACTCCGAAGATAGCTCCACTGTGCCAAGATCTTTACCATATTATAAAATGTATTTTCTGAAAGTTTGGTCGAGAAGCCAGGACCATTTTTCTTTAACTACTTATTTAAATATTTGCAATTTTTCGGTGATTATTGCACTAAGTTGTAGCAAGAACCGTTGAATTTTCCGAGGCTGCTGATGTAAGCTTTCGCAGATTGAACTTTCTGGTCCATCAACTAATGTAACTGACGCGCACATGCAAAAACAGAATTTTTGGCACGAACCTGGCGATCGGCGGCAAAAACTTGAGGGGCCGGCTTGAACGGCTCTTTTAGGCCCGCTGTAACTTTCTGAAAATGGAAGCCATGAGCCAGCCTCGTCGTGCATTTTCCCTCTTGTTAAAGATAACAGCTATTTTGCCGACTGGTTTCGGCGTGTCTGCCTCCCTCAGAGCCTTCCTTTCGAATTCTTTCTTGCTGCATTATTCACAATTGATACCTTAAAAATGCAACATGACGTTATAGGATGCTACGCCGTACAAGTAATAGAATTATGATCTAAAAGTGAAGGAAGAATGCAAATAGTGGACTGGTTAAACATTGTTTTATAGAACCCGTTAATGTTTGCAAATAGTTATAAGCAACATTTAGTCCGTTTGGTTCTGTTATCTGGAGTCTCTTCATCCAAAGTCTTCCTTGTTTTCTAGCAAAACACGTATATCTTTTTTGTTATGCGGTGTTTTCCAATTTTCCCTATGATAGTGAACCATACATGCGTATTTAAATTGTGACCACCAGATTGGAAACTTTCTTTACACGGAGGACCATTAGTACGCCATAGGTCACTCCTATGCGTGATTATTCTGATTTTAAGTGTTGTTTCACATTTGTCAGCATATTGTTTTCCTGGCCACAGCTAGCATTCCATCAAGTAGATTGCATCACTGCTTTTTTTTACCACCATTAAATTGAACCAAAAACATAAATTTACAAAATACAGTATACTTCGCCGTCCAAAGCAGGAAAGGAAAGAGTCATATAGTACCCACTTTGAATGGTACATGTAATTCCCTACCTACCACAGATGAAATACATAAATAAATAAATAAATATAAATATATATATATATATATATTTATTTATTTATTTATTTATTTATTTCATCTGTGGTAGGCTAGTATAATATCGCAATGTTCCCATGATAGCTTGTCCATTGTTCTTTCCGACAGAGCATCATACACCAAACTGGACGCGATTGGGAGGTCACAGGGAAGTAGACCTCATTTTGCCTTTAGAGATATTCACATACTCAAGCTTGCATTCATATGGGTTTTTGAAGCTGAGAACTTCTTTAGGAAGGCTTCTGGACACCATTTGCTAACATTTTAGCCTCAATAGGGTATAAAGTTTTATTTTCAAGGATCGTGAGGCTTCGGCTTTACAAAGTATTTTCTTTTAATATCCCATTTTTCTCGAACATCAAGTACTGGTTTGTGAAGTAAATTAATGATTTATTTGTTAATTTAAAAAATAAATACTTAGCTCCCTTGCAATGTGCTTTTGCCGGTAAGATTTTACTGTCCGGAATTAAGTTTAAAGAAACCGTAATGGTAACGCGAGAGAGCAGATGACATGCAACATTGTAAACGATGTTTATATGTAAATTCACGACATTAAATATGCACATAACTCGTCATATTGGCTCATAGCTTCAATTTTGCGTCCAACGGAGTCTTCGTGATTTTTGCGCAAGTGTCTTGCCCACAAATGTTGCATTTCACATGGTCCGGCAATGGAAACCAGAATTAAGATGCAAATAAATCCTTAAAGTGCTTATGCATAGAAAATTTCGAATATACTTTTTTTAGCTAAAATCGAAACTTTGGTCTTTCCAATGCATGAAAATCATATTATTTTTGTTCTTACTGGCAAGAAAGGTGTAGAAATCAGCGCTTGTTTTGAGGCACTAGGTGCGAATTTTGATAGCCATTGCGTGATGTCATAACGAGGGTCAAACCGAGTGCATTCTTTAGGCCTATATCAGTTGATAAACAAAGCCTAAGAAAGCTTCTCGTCTTGGCGTGCTACGGCTCATTAAAATGGCAAACAGTGACAGTGAATTGTCATTTTATGACGCAGTTACTGATTATCAATTAGAAGATGATGGTAATGCTGACCGTTTGCTTGCACAGCCAGGCCTGCTACTACTTGTACAACGTGTATGGTAATAGTTGCATGCCACGGAGAGCCACTAGCTGACGATTCGGATGCCCAAGATAAAGAAAATGTCAAGGCCAATGACCCCGATGGACTGCTAGCACAAACTCTTGAGGTTTGATTTGAGAGGCAAATCCAAGTTAAGGAATGGCGAGTATCAGTATCTATTACGTGTTGCAGCTCATAGCTCGTAATATTTTGTAAACAGTCACTTGGACCTATAAGCAAAGCGTTAAAGCTGTACAACGTGTAGG
This sequence comes from Cassiopea xamachana, assembly GCA_900291935.2. Lineage (NCBI taxonomy): Eukaryota > Metazoa > Cnidaria > Scyphozoa > Rhizostomeae > Cassiopeidae > Cassiopea > Cassiopea xamachana. The sequence goes on along the minus strand of OLMO02000302.1, from coordinate 5,054,279 downwards.
GTATTGGCTTCTGCGTTAGATAAAGTAGAGTTTGCATTGATTAGAGTCTTCTAATTTACTCTTTGATCTTCCAGGCCAACTGATCTTTTTCTGATAGAATACGATTTTCTTTTCCAAAACTGGACATACGGTACAAACAGTATTAGTGCTTGCAAAAATTTCTTCCTCCTCTATTTTGTCATCCATTTTTGAACACAAATCACGGGTAGTCCATGAAAGGAATTGAAATACATAGCTATGGCATTAGCATTATAATTTTCCTTTACTAGTAGGCCATCACCCAAAGAAGCATGGAACGATCAATGCTGGGTGTTACGAGGAGAGATAAGATCGGGAACAACGACTTAAGATCGAGAACAGGGGTGAAGGATGTCACCGAGAAAGTAATTGGAGCCAAAGGCAAGTGGGCAGGACATTTTGCCCGAATGACGAACCACGAATGGGCTAAGAAAACAAAAGAATGGACTCCGTGGGACANAGGAAGAGAGGAAAGGGAAGACCGAAGAGAAGATGGAGAGATGACATCGAGCAAGAGGCAGGCAGCACGTGGACCCAGAGTGCCCAAAACCATGATGAGTGGAGAAAGATGTGGAGGCCATCCGCCAGCAGTGGCATGACAGGCTGATGATGATGATGATGATGAGTAGGCCATTTCCAATCTACCAACTCAATATACCTCCCTGTCCTCTTTTCCTCGACGTTGTTAATTGTTACCACTTGACCAGGGTCTAAAAAGCAAACATATAGATAAGTCTCGCCTGTCTTTTAGCTTCAGTGACTGATCAATGTTATCTGCTGTGTCTGCCAACCATAAATCAATCAACAGCATCTGGCTTTAGCTTCCTTTTCATTTCACGTTTGGTAGCGATTTACTGATTCTTCGTAAAGCAGTTCACATGGAAGTGGTCAGAGTAAAGACGAGTTGGTGCTGCTCCACTATGTCTATGTCTTCGCACAAACTTGACCCAAGCTTGGTGTCTTTTCCTGTCTTTTTCCTTGAGTGGAAATGTATGAACGGATTTCCCCTCGGAATGCTGACCATTTGTGCATCTTATTCTGTTCGGGAAACCAGCCACACAGTACCGTTCTTCACGACGTTTGCAGGACTTGTTAGCAAGTCCTGCAAACGTCGTGGAATCCATGCTAACAAGTGATCAAAATGTTCTGCGTACTCGTTATGACATCATGCGCAGTAGCTAGAATTCGCACTTGAAGTGCCAAAATAGCGACTCGCTTGCCCAATGATCCAATTTTCATTTAAGTGTTTTGGAATCTGTTTACATCAAGACTCAAAACCCAGTCTTGTGTAGACAAAAAGAGTTTGATTTCTCATTGGGACTCTTTAAGTAAACTATGTAATAGGTCCTAATTGGTCACACTTGGGGCCAATTAGACGCATCCTAACATATTAACTGCATCTGGATATATATTTCGGTTTACCTTTGGGTCATTATCCGACGTTTTCGTACTCTGATGAGTGTCGGACGAAAAAAAGCTTTCAGTATGTCAAAATAATGTTGCCGCTTTTTCGTGCTGTGGTAAAGATCATTTAATATCTTTTACCTCCAATTAATGCTGAAGAATTGGAATGCTGAAGAAGCTAAATGCTATCTCTCTGAAGCCTATCTAAAAACCCTCTAGTCGAGTATTCTGGAGCCCTACTTTCGGTACTGCTGCTCTGTTTGGGGGAACTTGCGGTTGTACTGAAAAAACAGAGCGGCTAGAATTGTCACCAACAGAAAGTGTGATGCTTTGAGCAGACAACTTATAGAAAGACTTGGATGTAAAACTATCGAAGAACTGATTGCCGAAGAATCAAAGAGTATTGTCTACAAGTCTCTTTATGGGTTGGCTCCACAATACTTATGTCACCTTTTCGTTAGAAACTCTGCTGGTGAAGCTCGTTCCCTGCGTAATACGTTTACTAACATTAAGATGCCAAAAAAGTCTTCTGTGAATGGACAATAATGTTTTTCGTATCGGAGGTAAAGCTATAAAGCAGCCTACCAGCAGAAGCTAAAAGAGCACCTACTCTAAGAAACTTCAAAATTTTAAAAAGTTACTTGCATTTTGCCTCCTTCTTTCCTTTAAAATATTTACTGTATCTATGACTTACTATTATGCCTTTTATGTTGTACTCCCTTTTTCATATGATTAATTTCATATTATATTGTAATTAGGCCTGTAATTTTATATTTAGTAGTTACTTTGTATTATATTTTATCANNNNATAAATGGAAGGCCCCTTGCAACTCAGCGATTGCTGAAGGGTCACTTTCTTTAAACAGTTAAAATGCAATAAAGTGAAATGAAATGAAATGTCAATTCAGGAAGTCCCGTTGCACTTTGCATACACGTTTCTTTATAAGAAGTCCGTCATTGTGCTTGAGCTTTAATTTTCCCAACTTCTCCCGAAATTGAGCCTTAGATTTTCTTACAGTTGTTCTTACCTTTTACTGAAATAAACTGGCCAAAATGGGTTACAATTGAGCCTCATGATTTTCTTAAGGTTTTCTCAAGATTTTGACCATTTGAGCCTCATTTTCTTATAAACTTTTTCGTATAGAAAAACGTGTATCGGTCTGTTTGAATGCAATTTTTGTCATCAAATGGAGGCCGTGGAACATTGATACCAGTCTAGATACAGAATGGAATAATTCATTTGCTCATGCGAAAAAATGCGTGTATTGGAGAGGACACTTGCTAACTTGCGGCTCCGTAAGTGATATTGCGCAGTGACGGATTTATTGTTATCAACAAAGTAGCAGAACGAAGCCTTGACGATGCCTTTTAGCTATGAAGAGCTTCCAGACATTACTTTCCTTCTTATTCTAAAAATCCAAACGTAGCTTTGATAGAGGCTAAATGTTGAAGGGCTATGAAAACTAAGAAAATCTGAAAGATAATGCTCTTAGAACCAAACGAGCTGTTATGA
>OLMO02000302.1:5039545-5051091 GCA_900291935.2 Cassiopea xamachana | reverse complement strand
AGTCGTTGTGTTCAAATTGAAAATACTGGTTCGAAACTTGAAGAAACCACAAGAATAAGTCAATTCAAGGATTTATCAATAGTTAATTGGGCTATTATCAAATGTACTTTTTTGATCTTTGCTCACACGTTTAGTCACGGAACGCAAACAAGAAGAATTCTGCTGAGAATTTTCCTTGCAGCCTATTTGGAAGATGACAGTACAATAGATATGTGTTTTAAATTGCCAAAAGGCATTATAAAGTTTTGCTTTCCCAATAATCAGCAAAACTTTATAATGCCCTTAGGCAATTTAAAGCACATTTCTATAATACTGTCTTCTTCCAAATCTTTGAATTCATTGTAAAACTCCATGTAGGTGCTGTTGCTGTATTACTTGCACATCTGACTATAAGCGTAGGAGGCGAGGAGCAGGGGACTACAGCCCACCCCAAGTTTGACAGAAATCTGTTTCACTCGGAAAATTGTTTGGAAGAGCTATAGGAAATTCGGGCAACTTTTTTGCCTGCTCTCCAGTTCTATTTGATATTTTGGGCAGAAAATTTATGCCCCATAAATTTGACGCACTCCCTAAGCCCATGCTTCTGACGCACGCCGTTTTTAATAGTGATATCATTGCTTGAAATTATATAACTTGTCTGCTGTTATACATCTTGGAATTTATTATAGGAATTTGATCCAGAGAAGAAGAAAGTTATTTGCAAGACATTACGGTTCATTGCACATAGGATTGGTGCTTCACTGCAGGTCTAGTTAACTTCGTTTATACCTTATTACTTCTTTTATTACATGTAAATAGCATGTTTTTAATACAGACTTTTGCTACAGTGAGAAAAAGCGACAACATTTTTAGATTTACCAAACAGCTTTTCTCGTCTGACACTCGCCACAATATAAAATGTCGGATAGCGACCGAAAGGTGAACCGATATATATGGCCATATGCGAGTACAGATTATAGGATGCATCTAATTGGCATCAAGGGTGGCCAATTAGGACCTATTGACCATTCTTTACTGGAGCAAAACCTTATTGCAAATCCAGAATGCGCCAAAACATATACAGATGACAATTTTCGGATCATTGGACAAGCATGATCGTCTTTTCATTTAAGTGTTTTGGAATCTGTTTACATCAAGACTCAAAACCCAGTCTTGTGTAGACAAAAAGAGTTTGATTTCTCATTGGGACTCTTTAAGTAAACTATGTAATAGGTCCTAATTGGTCACACTTGGGGCCAATTAGACGCATCCTAACACATTAACTGCATCTGGATATAGACTGTTTACATATATATATATATATATATATATATATATATATATATATATATATATATATATATATATATATATATATATATATATATGTATGTATGTACATGTCTATGTATATGTTTTTACCTACTTGCAGCAGCCATTCTCTAGGAAAATGTATGATGTAAAAGAGGTAAATTTTGTAATGGAGCAATCAGCGGATTTTTTTTTACAAAAAGTAGTTAGCCACTCAGATGCCTCTATTTTGATCTGGTTTCTTCATTCCGCCATTTTGAAATGAAGTTTCAGTATACATTGCTTACAACTTTGCCCCTCGGCAGTAATCACGTTTATCTTATAAAGACAACATTTTCGCCTCACCTTTATTGTTGCATTTCTATCAAATTTGTCATGGCCCTAAGCTGTAGCACGACCTGTTTCAAAGATATTCGTCATAGAGCATCACCGAAGTATAATCTAGTATCCTACAAGTACTTCACTGAGCTGTATTTCAATATCCAAATGAAAAGCCAAGTCTTTCTTGTGCAATGTAGTGTTGGAAATGTCTAAAGATTACTGACAAAAATGCGGATACTGAAGTTCTATGTAAGCAGTCTCGATCTGTGTAAATTGTTTTAAGAAATGCATTTGAATAGAGCAAAAACTTCCAAAATGAACTTTTTCTCTTATGCTATAGTCATAATAGCACCAACGAAGCCAATATTAGAAGTTTGTTTTGCAATCTCCATAACGTAGAACACAATTTACAATATTTGGAAGAATGAAGCCTTTTTACAATTTTCTTAGTGACAGCTTGCCTAGTTGGAAACACTGATGTACTGTGTTTTTTACAGTAACCGTGAGACATTTCCAACTCTACATTGCACAAGAAAGACTTGGTTTTGATTTGGATACTTAAGTACAGCTCAGTGAAGTACTTGTAGTATACTAGATTATACCTTGGGTGATGCTCCATGACGAATATCTTTGAAACAGTTCGTGCCACAGCTTAGGACCGCGAAAAATTGGACTGAAGTTCGACCTATTGTTATAAAGGTGAGACCAAAATGTTGTCTTTGTAGATAAACGTGATTACTGCCGAGTCATGGCATTCCCTATTGAACCTCCATTTCAAGAGGGCGGGAGGAGGAATCTAGATCAAAATAGAGGCATCTGAGTGGTTAAGTATTTTTTGTAAGCACAACTGCTGGTTGGTCCATTGCAAAATTTACCTTTTTTGTGGAAGGTAATTAACACAGTATAGTTTAACAATGTATAAAGTTACCATTTAATGTAGCCTTGCTTTACTCCGTGCAAGAATGATATGCAACTTTGCTTTGGAAAGACATGAACAGCCCTCATTTCCCTCTTCTTACTCTTCTGTCTTGAGATTTCCAATTGTAATTTCCCCAAAAGGATTATAGACGGAGCTTCGTGAAAAATGACTCATGAGTCCTTTTTAAAGAAGCTTGGCACAGTTGTTACGTTCTATTGCTTACGTGGACATCAAGTCAGCTGAAACTCTCGCGTTCAAGGTCGCCCGAGACCTAATTTGAGGAAATTGGAGATTTTCATGACTGGATTACTAATAGATGAGAAAACGAAATCTTTTTTAGTACATTGTTGCTTTAAGTTTGACATATTAAGACTTCACTTACCTTAACGATATCTCCATGCGGCCTTCTGATTTTCTAGAAAATTCTTTGCTTTGAAGCACTTTTCGCAATTCTGCTCCGCATTCCTTGATTTAGGCCCTCACATCACAGTATATAATTCGCTCGCGCTTCCAGACAGTTAAAGATATCAATTTGGAAATTTTTACATAAGTTAGATCAATAATAGTGCTATAAAAGTTTATAGGTGCTCCATCCGTCAGCTTTTGCTACATTATTCAGATGTTGAATTTTAAACTTTGGCGCACCGTTACACAACGACCATCCTTTTAAATCACTTCGGCACCGCAAATGCGATTGACCGTAGCATAGGTGCTATCTGTTTTTGACATTTTTGCTTTTACTTGTGCTTGTGAGAGAAGCGCGAGCAAACTTTTGGCCAAGAAATGCTAGGGAAATTGACGCTACGCTGCAGGGTATACAGATCTACGCAGTGCTTTCTGGCATGCCACGTCACTCAAGGATATCAATCTAGTGTTGCACTTTAGCGATCTGACTTAGAGGTATGGCATTTAACACTATCTATTTATTAATGTGATCTTCTCTAAAAAACACAACATAAAAGTGCACATAGATATTTAATATTGCTCTATTGTTAGAAAGTAACTGCTTTTTGCTATTAAACGGTGGTCTTGGTTCTATGATACATCAGCGGCAACCTTGAAAAGAAACATCTTAAACGCCTAACAGTAATACTCCAAGAACAATTATGAATATACAAAATAAAGACAATCAATGTTTCAAATATGCTGTAATGGCAGGAGCAACTAGTACAGAAGATCCAACTAAAGAATATTATGAAAAATTTCTAGGATTAGAGAACGACCATATCAATGCATAAAATGCTATGATAACTTCAATTGGTCTGGACTTACTTAACTTGTTACTGTGAAAGGTATTGATAAATTAGAGCGCAATAGTCCTGGAATATATATAAATGTATTGAAAAACGATAAAAATGGTAAAATGTTCAATTATAAATGTGGAGAAGGAACTCAAGATTCAACTATTAAGTTATTTCTTATAGAAAAATCAGAAATTAATCATTATATATTGATTAATACTCTATCTAGCTATCTAAATAAACAAAACACTTGTAAATCTCATAGTAAATACTATAAATGTCATAGATGTATTAATAAAACCATTATTAAATAAGCAAATTTAATGAATTATGTAGAGTACTATTTCCTTCGAAAGAAGGATATAAGACAAATCTCTAAAACCACATAAACACCCAAATAATTTCTTTTGTAATATATACAGATTATGACTGTATACTTTCAAAAATTAATGCATCCATAACTTATACAACACAAAACTATTAAAAGAATGTACCATCAGGTTTTTGATACTATATTAAATATTCTGGAGGATTTTATTGACCTTTTGTTGTCCAGGTGCTGCAAGATTATTAGTAGATTCTATAATGAAAAAAGTAAGTACAATATTTAAAGATTATGGATATACCTTCAGTGATCCTAATACTGTACTAGAACCCAATGAAGCAACAAAAAGTTATATATGTAATCAAGGTTGTGCAGAAGCTAAATACTTACGTAATGGTGACATAATTCATACACATTGTAGAACTAATGAAGAATTATGTAAAGGATATTTTGATATCTATGTTCATTTCTATGAATGGTAAGAAATGTGTTGTATGTGAAAAAAATATTATCATGATATAAAAGAAAGTGATCGTTTTACTTGTAAATATAGAGGAGCAACACATATTACTTGTAATAATATAATTAGATTATTAATATAATTATAATAATATAATTATATAATAATATAATTAGCTTATATATTCCAGCATTCTTTTATAATTTACAAAGTAATGATTCACATCTATTTATCAAAGAGTTAGCAGAAGTAAAGGAAATATAAATCTATTCCAGTAACAGAAGAACAATACATACGTTTTACTGAAGGAATTGATGTTTCTTATATAAGCTACAGTAGAGAACAGTAAAATACTCACATAGAATAGGATTTGTTGATACTAGTAAATTCATATTAGGTAAATTAGAAGATGTAGCTGCAACATTAACTCCAGAACAAATGGTAGAGTGTAATAAATTATCCTTACACCCTTTATTTCGGCGAAAAGGATTATTTCTTTATGATTATATCGATTCATTTGATGAATTTGATGAAACATGTCTACCTCAACAATCTTCTTTCTATTCTAAATCAAAACTAGAACCTACATGACTGGATTGATCAAAAATTTCATGCAGAAGTAAAGATTACCTGGAGAAAAGCCATGGAGATGTTAAGACTTTCAACAAACAGCGAGTCTTTTACATTTTCACAATATTTATTCTGCGCAACTGTCACGTAAATTTGTTTCCCGCCGTAACCTACCATACCTTATGTTGGTTCTGCAGTTTACCCCTTTGTTAAGGATAACTTAAAATAACCCATGATAAGAGCACAACTTGATACGTCTTTCCAAAGCTGAACGAAATGGGCCTTAACTTTGTTGTGTAGTGTGATATTGCATACTTCCAAAAAGCAAAACAAAGTCATATTTCCTGCTACGAGAGGGTCTAGCCTTGACACGAAAACGAGTTTAATGGGTATCCAAACAAAAATCCATGACCATGAACATTCAAAGGATACCAACGCGAGTACCTTTCATATACTTCCTATTCTGGGGTCTAGTTTGTATTCCTACATAGGTTTGTGATGAATTAGTTTCATTTATCGATTCATCTTAAATGGTGTTAACTTTTCTGTTAGCTTCTATGGCTAGATCTTTACGTAATTTTTCTATTTCTTAGACACAACTAGCATATAATCTAAAAAACTGATTGGTATATAATTCAGAAAGTATTTTTTATTTGATTTGCTAGAAATTAATCATCAATTAATGAATTTTCTCCTACACATTTAAATCTTGCACCATATGTTGCAGTTGCTTTTATTCCTTGTTCTTTAAATCCATCAGATATTCCCATTGTATAATTGTAGATTTTTTTAAACATTGTGAACTTCTTTTTTCATTTTCTATAAGGAGATTTTCATTAAGTTTTTTCAAGAAATTCTTTAAAACCGCTGCCGTTGTGCATTTTTTCAAGAAAGTGTAAACATTAATTTCCACATAGTACAAATCTAGGATCTTGATATGGACTGCAGTTGCAAAACCAGTGGTCATGTATGTCTGTAATTTCTTCAGGTGGTAGCCCAAATGAATCAAAATATATAGCTGTATCTGTACTTTCACTTATAATAGCTACCAAATGAGAGTCTCCACCTGCTGAATCATCAAGATTTATTATATGTTAACCTGGATCTGTAGAGATGGGGTCCTGGGAGGTCGCATGCATTGATAATCCCTTTTATTTAAATCTGATGTACAAGTAGTTTGTTTACAAAGTCCTATTAACTGGATACCATTGAGTGGGCTGTTTTTCCCAGAATTAAGACCTGCCTTTTTTAGGAGACATTATTCTAAGGCTAGAACCTTCCAAGTTAGCCAAATCAACGGTTTGTCCATAAGACACTGGATTATTTGGATACCATATATTATCACCTGGTCCTCCTCTATGAGACCCTCCTAAAAATTTTTACCAACAGAGGAATACCAACACAGAGCTCCTAATAACCCACCTTCTTCTTTTGATAGTTTCATTTCTAATGTAGAGCCTGTTTGCATTGCTTGATTCATTGCTTGCATTTGAGCTGGAGTCAACAAGTTCGTATATGGATTAAAATACATAATTTTGTCCGGTTTTATTCATATACATACACCAAATAATTTTCCTATTCCTAATGATCCTAATACACTAGCAAATGCCTTTTGCAACTCCTGGTACAACTTTTTTTACTTTTATTAGTAGCTAGCGGTACAGCTTTAGTAGCTAGTGATCCTATAGCAATAAGTAAACTACAATAGTCGCTAAAAAGTCCTGGGACACTTAAGCAATCTTTATTGTGCGCTTAACACCTGTCCCTCTCCTCCCCTGAGCAATGTTGGATGCGGGAATGAAAAATATTCAAGTGCAAAATAACGCCAAGTGTCTCAGAAACAGAACAACATTGTTGTAAGGGGGAAGGGTGTGCACGGCTTAATGGCTGAAATCCTGATAGTACTATACTTTTTCGCAATTTTTGTGAGTGTCCAGGAACTTTTGCCGACTATTGTAGATTTCTTCATTTCTTTTGATTGAATTTGTAATGTTTATAGCTTTAGCTCTATTCCTTTGTTACTAAGTTTTGATTTGGTACTAAGTAATTTTTCTGTTAGTAAATGGTGTTGTGCCTTTTCCTGTTAATTTTAATGCTGATAATCTAATGCTAACTCCAGTTTTTGATTTGATAGCATTGGCAATAAACTTCTGGGAATCGGATAGTTTCAATCTGTAGTTTGTGTACAGCTCCTATTCCAAGGCATTTTTAGAATCATGCTGCAGTCAGCTGTTAATTTTTCAGAAGATACCTACAGGAAAATTTTGGGCTTTTCCAAAAAGTCAGGAAGACTTTGCAAATTTGCTTTTTCCAGCATAATGACAGAGGACTTTTTGTAAAAAAGTCGATATAAATCCTGATGGAAAGGGGACAACAGGAAAGAGTAATTTTGTTATTTTGCTGAAAAAGTCAGAGATCTAGAACCAAAAGACCCCTCGTAGCTGCACGATTTAGTATATGGTATTGTAGTGCAAGAAAAACAACACACTAATCTTTTCTATTTTAATTAATACATTTTAATTAATTAGAATTTAGCTAATCATAATTAATATCCCTATGCTTAGCATGATTACAAATTGATGCAGAATTTTAACATGGCATATTTTACAATCAGTCACTATTTGGAAGATGATTTCATTCCTACTTACGAGGCTACCAGTAATTTACAGAAGTACTATTCCATTATCGTGTGACATAGCTATATTTTTATTTTATTACAAAATGACACAATATTAGAAAAAGTTCTTTAAAACTGAACCAAAAATTTCATCAGTTGTTATAAAATGATATGAGACACAGTGACCTTCACACGGACCCATGTACACCCGTAATAACAGTAGCTATAGAGTACGATAAATTTTAACATTTCTTGTACCCATTGTTTGGATGTTTTGTACTGTCATGTCTTGACGATACATCAGCGACTCTACCGATCCCATGACTTCTTTGCGTCCCATGTAATGTCCATTCCGACCCCACTTGGGTTTTGGGTTCCCGACCCATCATTGGGGAACCCCTGATCTAATTCTACAATATTATATTCTCCGTACTTTCTATAACATTAAATAAGTTTACGTACTTTGTATATTTCGAATGGATGAAAAATTACTTGTGTCAACACGAACTTGCTACTTGGTTAGCAGAGATTTTGGTACCGGATCTAAAATTATACTCCTCACATTGCGTAAAAGATTCCTTTACGCTTGCTAACTTTATCCAAAACTGTAATCTTGAACCTGCCAAATCATTTCTATGCTCTTTGACGTCAGCAGTTTATTCACAAGCGTCCAATTGGATGAGACCATAGAGATTTGTGCTGATGCTTTGTATCGAGATCACCTTCATTGCCCGCCATTCCCTGAGGACACATTCAGGGAATTGATAATAATTGCTACACGAGAAGTTGAATTTAGTTTCAACAACCAGATTTATAAACAGTTAGTTGGTATGGCAATAGGTAGCCCCTTGGGTCCGGCATTAGCAAACATCTTTGTTGGCTTTCGTGAAGTAGACTTCTTGACAGCACCACGAAACCAGGAGTCTGCTTTCGATATGTGGACGACAGTTTTGTCATCTTTGGTTCCGAGCTGAATAGTGACCATTGTCAAAAAAAATTGAACTTGCTACATCCAGCTCTAAAATTCACAGTAGAGAAGAACAAAACAACTCCTTGAATTTTCTAGATGTTTTTGGTAGAGAAAGAGAGCACTGGATTTCTTACCAGCATTTACAGGAAACCAACGTTTACTGGGCAATGCATCAGTTGGAATCCCTTTAGCCCAAAGACAAGAAAGATTAGCCTTATTAAAAATTTAGTTCACAGGGTATTTATTATTTGCTCTAAAACTAAATTAGGCCCAGAGCTCGACAAAATAAAACAATTTATTGAAAATGGATATCCAGCAGATGTTCTGCTTTCTTGCATCAACCAAACATTAGCCACCTTTGCAGCAGAAATAATATTTGGTCCAGAGAAGTGTCCGGTATTCCCAAAAGTGCCTTGGATTGGTAATGTTTTATCAAAGTTTGAAAATCAAATTAGCAAAGCTATTAAGCCTTATTACTATGCTGTGAAGCTCCGGGTGGCTTATAACACTAGAGTTATGCTACCATCTGCCAAAAAAGACTGCGTTGCTACCACTCAAAAAAGTTATGTTTTTTATGAATTTTCATGCCAATGTGAGCTCGGTAGGAAAGGCGTACTACGCAGAGACTAGTAGGCATAATATAAAAGCATGTCCCCTCGAGCATCAGGAAGAAAAGTTATGCCGCAAGAGAGCAGCCACCTCGTATTTGTAAAAAGAAAAAGTCTAAAATGAATTGTGAGTCGGCCATATGACAACACCTTATTGCAAATCCAAAATGCGCCAAAACTTATACAGAAGACAATTTTCGGATCATTGGACAAGCAAGATCGTCTTTTCATTTAAGTGTTTTGGAATCTGTTTACATAAAGACTCAAAACCCAGTTTTGTATAGACAAAAAGAGGTTTTTCTCATTGGGACTCTTCAAGTAAAGAATGGTTAATATGTCCTAATGGGTCACACTTGGGGCCCATTAGACGCATCCTATCACATTAACTGCATCTGGATATATATTTCGGTTAACCTTTAGGTCATTATCGGTTGTTTTCATACTCTGATGAGTGTCGGACGAAAAAGCCTTTAGTATGTGAAAAGAATGTTGCCGCTTTTCGTGCTGTGGTAAAGCTCTGTAGTACCAACAGACTATTTACATTAGTTGTGTAGATAGACATTGTTAAAAACTGAAGTCAGCATACTGCCTTTTAAGTGGTTAATATTTTTCTTTTACAATCTGTGCAGCTTTGCTAACTCCTACTGCATTAAAGTCGTTACATTCTTTCAGGTGTACAGGTAAAATCCGTTGTCAGTATATTGATTAAGAGTTTTGATGATAGACTGATTTCTTATTTTCTCTTTATATTTTCTCCATTCTCTGATACTTTTATGTCTCTTTACTTGGAGAGTCTTTAGAGAGACGCCATGCTAACTTACTTGAATCTCTAATCTAAATCGTAATCGAGGAGCATGTACAAATGATGAGCAACAACAAAGATAATGAAGCATGGCAGATCAATAAGAGTAGGAATATATGATTATGAGTTAGGGAAATTAAACTGAGGTTATAGATGCAACAGATACTTTCTGCTTTAGGTTGCGCAAATTCGAAATAATCGTTGGCATATATTTAAGAACTACCAGTTTTATTAATATAGTTTTTAAATAATGGTTTAACTTCTTTTGTGGGGTATACTGTATGCAAATAACCATCTTTTATTAAAAATTTTCTTTGATCATAGTCACTAACATGTACTACTTTCAATACTTTATTTTTCTATTTTTGCCAGCCCTTCCATGGACATGTACTCTATCACAACGTATAAAGTGAATTTAATTTTTTAATAATATTTTACGGTCTTCATCCTACTGATTTTATGCTTTAGTTAGGTTATTTTTTTAATCAGATCCTATTTCGTATATGTCGTATTTAGTCTCATATATTTTCTTTGAGTTATATAAAAAAGAGAAACATAGTAAAGTGAAAAATGGGACTTGGTGAGTCATGGAGCTTATTAAAGGACACTACTGTCATGTATTGCTTTAACTTTTATTCTCAAAGTAATCTTCTTGAGCTTTAAGAGGAACAACTTTCTTCCAATCTCAAGGACTTTCCTAAGTATTCTGGTGGAACAGAGCAACGCAGTATTTTGCAACGCTACTATCTTGTTAGTTTTTTTCAATCTCATTCAGTTTATTCTCAATGCCTATCCCTATGCTGTCATAATAAGGGTTTTAGCTTCTCTTTTCAGACTTCCCTCTATGACCCACAGCTATTGGCCATTATCTGGTAGCTCTTCTGTTTGTTGATGATGAAGACGATGAGGATAAGAGGCATGGTTCCAATGTCCAATTCAAAATACATCCCTGCAATTCCATTATGTGATAATATACGACAAAACCATGCTACCTAAATATTGTGACTTAAAAAGTAATTTGATTTAAGCAAGCATTAAGGTGACTTTATCAGTGCATTTATCACGGACTTTCTTGACTTCCCATACCTACATTACCTGCTTATTCTTAAGGTCCTTTGCCATTTTCTCTAGTCATTGGTTGTTAATAATACCCCTTGAATCAGTCTGGTAACTTCTTGTTTTTATCAAATATGTACTTATTACTCTTCTTAAAACTCGCGTTTACCAACGCCTTTTTATTTACTCCACGCTTTCTTTTGTTTGTGGAGATGGTATAAAAGACCCCGTCCCAGTTACTTTTATTGTTGATGATGATTATAGCTAGAGTTAATATGTGTGCGCTAAAATTCACTGTTTAAGTCGCCTTAACGCCTGTTTGTGTTAAGTTACCGATTAAGTCAACATATATTGTCAACATAATTTA